>JAKMWV010000025.1:0-266588 GCA_025330015.1 Colletotrichum sp. SAR 10_77
CCCTTTACCTACGTATGATCGTATATAAAGAACAACCGACGTCTTGAGAAACGCTGCCTTGCCCTCTATCCGGGTTGTCTAAAAAGTTCGAGTCACAATGGCCACGCCGCGACGCTCGCACGACAACGTCGATGAGGTATCAAGTTTGGAGGAAACACCCGCCGGGTACCATCTCCCGATGGAACAACCTGAGTACCCAGAGCATCAAACCGCCATCGAAGATGAATCGACACATCGAATATCATCAGAGCAGGAAGGAAAATCTCTCCACAGTTGTAAGGAGGAAGAGGTAAGCAATGCACTTACTTCTATGAGTTATCGTGACCTTGATTTAATGTAATGGAAGGTTGTTTTGCCAAAACGTCGTCGACGTTGGTCCATCCCTCAGCACCATTGGATCCTGGAAGCCAGCGCCGCCATCCTCAGTATCCTGTCTTTTATTGGGATCTCAATAATTCTGTTCTCATACAAAAATAAGCCCCTTATATCTTGGTCATTCTTTTTGTCTCTCAACACTGTTGTCTCAATATTCGGCACTATTTCGAGGGCGTCTATTGGACTTGCAATTGGTGCTTGTGTAAGCCAGGGTAAATGGAATTGGTATAAACGAGTTAAAGATGACATGATGGTGTTCGATCGCTTCGATGAAGCCAGCCGAGGGCTTTGGGGCAGTCTCAGACTCCTGTGGTGGTCCAGGTTTAGGTATTCAGTCCCCTTCCCGGTTGTCGTCCTTCAACTGAGTTTTGAGAAGGCATTGGGTCGCGATCGGCGCTTTATCAACAGTAATGCTGATCGGTTTCCAACCCTTCCTGCAAGCTGTTATCACCTTTGAAGGTCAAAAGGTGAATTCAACAGATGGCAATGTCACTGCAAGCATAGGAAGGACACAGAAACTCGATACGGGCACGTTAACTTTCACAGGTGACGGTGGACTACTCAATATATTGTTACCTAACGGCAACACTTTTCATTTTGCCTCTCTCCGCATCCAGTACGGTTACGGCCCGAATGCTGCCGTCAATCGCGGCTTCTCAACCACAGGAACCCTCGAAAGCGAGAAGCCTGACTTTTTCTGTTCATCCGGTAACTGTACCTGGCCTCCTTACGCATCTTTGGCAGTTTGTAGTGAATGCCGAGACATCTCCAGTCACTTGATTCGGACGACAGGCCGTGCCGATCGCAAACAAAAGGTCGTTACACTCCCAAACACAATCAAAAATGTTGGATGGGGACCTGAAGAGTATCCGTTTACAAAGTTTGAACTCAAAGACCTGAACATGAACATCTCGAACTTCGACTCAACGAAGGACGCGGTTGATCAAACGCAGGTAACCGCGAAGGGGACTTGTCAACCTGGAAACACAATCTCATTCCGGGACTCAAAGACCCTCCTGGTTTCATTTGCTGTCATGCAAAGTAGTCAAGGCTACAGGGATGGCACTGAAGAGTGGCCAGACAGTAACGTCACGGCCGTTGAATGCGGACTCCTACTGTGCACAAACGCATACCAGGCGGTCGTCGAGAAAGGTGTCCTGACTGAGAGGCTGTTGGCTTCACACTCTGTCAGGAATCTGGACTCTTTCCTCGCTATTGGTATCCTGAACAGCCCAGAGGATTCCAAAGTTTACAACGAGATGTCAAACTTCACGCTCGACACGGGGCTTTCAGACTTCCAACGAAGCGACTTGCAGCTGCTCTTCCCCCGAGAAGAGTTCGCAAGGATCACAGGAGATAATAGCGAAGCAGGCTGGAAGTTCAACATTTCGCACGCCGCAACGACGATAATGACGACCGTACTTACAGGATTTGGAATACGGGGTGGTGCATCTGTAAATGATCAGCTCGTATTCCCCATTGTTGAAAACGACTACAACCAGCCTTCACTTATTCGCAGCCTTGGAGAATCACGCAACATAACGGCCACATTTGAGTTGGCTGCAGCTAGTTTGACAAAGTGGATTCGCGAGCCGGCACAGAAGGCAGAAATGGTTTCTGGAGTTACAAAAGAATGGGTCATCTACATTCGTGTGAGATGGGCATTCTTATCGCTCCCTATAGCCGGCATTCTGGGAGGACTCGCTTTCTGCATCCTTTCAATGTGGGAAACCTCTCGTTTGAAGCTGGAACCTTGGAAGGGGAGCGCGCTTGCAGGCCTTGCTCATGGACTTGACCCGAGCTCTAGAGACCGTCTTAGAGCTGCCCATGAAGTCTCCAGGATGGATGAGCACGCTAGAGCTGCCAAGGTCCAGTTCGTGAATTCTAGACACGGGCCGCAGCTATCCTCTGAAGGCTCTGACTGTGGGATTTTGGACGAGAGTAACATACAAGAGAGATCGTAGTGATAGTTGCAGCAGTGGTTGGGCATGGAGTTGTTTGCGTAAAAAAGGGCACTGTGATGTGAAAAGAAGATTGTGCCCAGTCAGGGCTAGTTGAAACTGTTGACAACATCAGAACTATGGTGCATTTATGGCCGGACTGCAGCAAAAGATCTTATTCCCATATTCGATTATTTTCATAAAGCACTGACTGCAGTGGTATTTCCACCCGTTTCTTAGTTTCTTGTATGTTCAACGGCCAATCAGAAGACAGATTCCGTGCTATCACGGACCCCGGCACCAATGATGCTGGTGTCACAGCGCATCGGTTTGCCTAATCTGCGGAACCGCTCCGATCTCATTCGACTGAACAGGCACTCCCATGCTACCCCGCTGAGGCATCTCCAAACCCGCCAATTCACGGCCAACGACCTTCCTGTTCTGTCCTCGCGCTTACTGCTTGTTGGTATTTTGCAGGCCCACAATCAATCGCAGGGAGCAGCCAAAAGTCAGACTGTCAGACTCGCGGCCGAACTACTCAGCGAGCCAAAGTTTTGACCTGTGAGCTCCGCCAGCGTACCCTTGCCAAGGTCGCTGGTTCCAGGAAAATTACTGTGTACGGCGTTGCGCGTCTTCGTTACGACTCCGAATGGACGCGACGCCACAGTCTTGCACCCTGGCTAAACGGCACAGCCAAGCGGCATAGCCAAACGCAACTCAAGGAACTTATGTCGTTGTTGGTCAGGCTTCGTCAACATGGTATTACAGACCGCGCGTAAGATTCGTCCCGCCGGTTCCTCCGTCCCCGGCGTCTCTTCCTTGTACTCGCATACGTGAGTCAACGAGCACCGTCATCCTCCGGATCATCACCGCCGATATCAATATTAAGCTTATTTGACAAGCACCCTCCGTGGCTGACTCCATTCCTTTGGTCCGAGTCAAACGGTCTTCTACCTCTTAACCTCTCAAGTCACCTTGCCCTTCTTCATAGACGCGAGTCCAAATCAGACTTGGACCCTGAATCCCACAAGCCCGGTACGGTCGTGGTAGAGTTACATTAGCCGCCGTTGCGCCAAGGCACACCCCACCATGAGCTCGAGGTGTCTTAACGACGACTCCCTCGGGCCCGGCGTCCAAGGATGTCGAGGCAACTTTGATTTCACCCTCCGTTTTGAGAGGATATTCCTAGCCATCATTCCTGCAGCCGTCTTTGCTGCCCTGTCATTACCCCGCATCGCGTACCTGGCTAGGAAACCGCGGATCGTGGGCGCCAAAAGCATTCAGGCGATTAAACTGGTGCGTGATGAACGACCTGATGAAGAATGCACTTCATGTGAGAGTCTAATGCGATAAACAGGCAACGATCACCGTCTTTGCGACGCTCCAATTTGTTCTTCTCATTCTTCAGACAACAAACAATGGCTCGCGCGTTGATGGCTTCGCCGTGTCAGCGTCAGCTCTTGCTTTCGTCGCAGCCTTGTTCATGCTGGGCTTGTCTTACGCCGAGCACTCCAGAGCCCCCAGGCCGTCGATTCTGTTGACAGCCTACGTGTTCCTCCAGATCCTGTTCGACATCGCTCAAACTCGAACTTCATGGTTGATGGCCAGAACGTTCTCCACCCAATTCTTCGCCAGGCTCTTCACCGCATCGCTGGCTGTGAAGATTGTGATCCTCCTCATCGAGGCACAGAGAAAGACGCGATGGATCCGGTGGACGGCGAGTGAGCACAGCCCTGAGGAAACGAGTGGCCTCTTCAGCCTCGGAGTCTACTGGTGGCTCAACCGCCTCTTCCTTCACGGATACCGGAACGTCCTCTCGGTCCGCGACTTGTACTCTCTTGACCAAGGCATGATAGCTGAGACGATGCAAATCACTCTTGATCAGGAGCTCGAGAAGGGCACTTATCGCGGCAAGAAATATGGTCTTGCGCGAGCTCTCGGCAAGGCTCTTGCAGTTCCACTGCTCCTCCCAGTCGCCCCGAGAATTGCATTGATTGGATTCAACTTTAGCCAGCCATTCTTCATCCAGACCCTGCTCGAGTACCTGCAGGACCCCGAGGCGCCGAAAAGCACTGGATATGGCCTCATCGGAGCCGCTGTCATGATCTACACTGGTATCGCCGTCTCAACTGCGCTGTACAACTACTTCTCACAACGGTCTCTTTACATGTCGCGCGGCTGCTTGTCAGCGGTCATCTACAAGAAGACGACCGAGGCCGACATCACCGCTGCCGGCGATGCTGCCGCTGTGACGCTGATGAGCACCGACACGGAGCGCATCATCCGCGGCTTCTACGGGCTCCATGAATTTTGGGCTAATCTTATTGAAGTTGCCCTCGGCTGCTGGCTGTTGGAGCGCCAGCTGGGTATATCGTTCCTCGCGCCTATTGTCGTCATTCTGGTCTGCACGGGTGTGACGGTCCTGGTCGCCCAAGTGACCGGTGAGCGCCAGGCTCGATGGATGGCCCAGATTCAAAAACGCGTTGGTCTCACCGCTAACGTCATTTCTAACATGAAGTACTTGCGAATCTCGGGCATCACATCGCCTGTCGCCGAATTCGTCCAGAAGATGCGTGTCGAAGAGATCCACTACGGTACCCAGTTCCGATGGATGCTCATCATCACTGCTCTCGCGGCGCTCGCACCGAATATGATTTCCCCAGCAATTACTTTCGCTTTCGCCGCCTCGCGCTTGGATACTACCACAATCTTCACATCGTTCTCGTTCTTGGTCCTCCTCAATGCACCGCTGGGCCAGCTTTTCCAGATGGTCCCTGCCGTCGTCGCCGGCTTCACCTGTCTCGACCGCATTCAGAAGTTCCTCGAAGCGGACTCGCGTGTTGACTTCCGCCAGTCGTCCCGTCCGTCGATAGACCGATCATCCGGAGACACCACGTTTGGAGACGACACGGAGGGCATCCCTTTGAGCCCCATCGCCAAAGAAAGACGGCAGAGCTCCGACAGTAAGGGTTCGACACCGTCCATCTACATCGTGAACGGCAGCTTTGGGTGGACTTCGGACAAGATGGTACTCCGCGACATCACTGCCACGATCCCGTCGGCTCAGCTTACCATCGTCGTCGGCCCCGTGGCATCTGGCAAGTCCACCCTCTGCAAGGTTCTACTCGGAGAGGTGCCGCACAGCAGTGGTCTCGTCTCTGTGCCTTCACGGAACGCAGCTATCGGATACTGCGAGCAAACTCCATTCCTCTCCAACGGATCCGTCAAGGACAATATCGTCGGCTATTCCACATTCAACCAAGCGAGATATGACGAGATCATTGAAGCGTGCATGCTACAGACTGATCTTCTCCTACTCCCCTATGGCGACGACACGAAGATTGGAAGCAATGGCATCATGCTCAGTGGCGGGCAAAAGCAGCGCGTCTCTCTTGCACGCGCTCTTTACCTCAACTGCGATCTCATGATCTTCGACGACATTCTCAGTGGCCTCGACAATGATACCGCCGGCGAAGTCTTCCGCCGCGTTTTCGGACTGGACGGCATCATTCGCCGCCGCCGAGCCACGGCCGTTCTGTGCACGCATGCTATCAAGTACCTTCCCCTGGCCGACCACATCATTGCTCTCGGCGCAGATGGCACGATGGTCGAAGAGGGCACATTCTCTGATCTGATGAAGGACAAGAAGTACGTCGCTAGCCTCGGCGTCACCGGCACGGACTCGGACACGGAGTCCGTCTCCAGCGACATCCCGGCCGATCAAGAAAAAGCAGCGTCGTCCTCGAAACCTAAGCGTCCGCTGGCTGTCGCTGCAGAGTTGATGGAGAAGTCGAGACAGACCGGAGACTTCAAAGTGTATGTCCACTACTTCAGGAGTCTCAATCTTTACGCCGTCACCATCTTTGTCGTAGGCTGCGCTTTTTACTCTCTCTGGAACACTTTTCCCACGATCTGGATGAAGTTTTGGACGGAAGACACTCTCCACAAGAGCAGCGCTTACTACGCTGGCTTGTTCGGTTTCTTCAAGGTCCTGCAGCTTCTTTCGCTCTTGGTCGCCGGTGTCGCCCAAATCATCTGGATGACCTCCTCGTCAGGCACTATCCTCCATCAGCAGGCTCTGCATACCGTCATCCACGCTCCCCTTAGCTTCTTTACCAACACGGACTCTGGTGTCGTCACCAACCTCTTCTCGCAGGATATGACCCTCATCGACAACGAGCTGCCCAACGCTCTTCTCAACGCCGTAATTTCCGGCTTCGATGCAGTGGCGATGGGAGCAGTTATTGCGGTCGCGTCGCCGTACATGTCCATCAGCTACCCATTCGTCATCGGGCTTTGCTGGATCATCCAAAAGTTCTACCTGAGGACCTCGCGGCAGCTTCGTCTACTGGATCTAGAGTCCAAGAGTCCACTTTAGTCAGTAAAAGCCTCACCTTTAACTATCGCATATGCTGACCAAGTCTAGCACTCACTTCCTCGACACTATCAAGGGAGTTGCCACAATCCGCGCCTTCGGTTGGACAGGCAGGGATATTGCACACAACCAGTACCTCCTCGACACCTCCCAACGTCCCGCGTACCTCCTTGCGATGATTCAGCAGTGGCTTGTCGTGGCGATGCATCTCATGGTTGCGTGCATTGCCGTCGTTCTCGTCGCTCTGGCTACTCAACTGAGGGCCAATTCTGGTTTCACTGGTGCTTCCCTGGTCACGCTCATGTCGTGGGGCGAGACCATCGCTTATCTCATTCGTTTCTACACCCAATTGGAAACCTCCATCGGCGCTGTCGCTCGTATCAAGACGTTTTCTGAAAGGGTTAAGCCTGAGAGTCTTGAGGGTGAGGACATTGAGCCCCCTGAGGAGTGGCCAGAGAATGGCAGCATCGAGCTCAAAGGTGTCTCGGCGTCATACAGGTAAGCTAATCACGCTTTTCTATCGAACCAAGCTGACGTCAAATCATAGCAATGAGCAAGAGAAGTCTCTCGATAGTGACAGCACCCCACCAAGCTTAGCCCTCAAAGACCTCACCTTCTCCATCCAACCTGGTCAAAAGGTCGCCCTCTGTGGCCGCACAGGAAGGCAAGTCAACTAACTCCCCTCACATTTCTCACCCACTAACACACCTCAGCGGCAAATCATCCCTCATTCTCCTGCTTCTCCGCCTCCTCGACCCTCTCCCAAGCTGCTCCCAAAACATCGAAATGGACAGCACCCCCTTTCACCGCATCGACCGCGCCACCCTCCGCCGACGCATCATCGCCGTGCCCCAAGACGCCGTCTTCCTCCCCGATGGCACGACCATCAAATCCAACCTCGACCCCTTCGACGCCTCCACGGACGCAGAATGTCTCTCCGTCCTGCGTTCCGTCCAACTCTCCACCTTCGTCGAGGAGCGCGGCGGCCTGCACGAGGGCATGACCGCCGACAGCCTCTCGGCGGGGCAGAAGCAGCTGTTCAGCCTCGGGCGCGCGATCCTGCGTCGCCGCGTCAAGGACGCGCGCTCCAAGCGGCGCAGTGGGGGGATTTTGCTACTGGACGAGGTCAGCTCGAGTGTCGACCACGCGACGGACCGATTGATGCAGGAGATTATCAAGGAGGAGTTTGGGCGGTACACGATCGTCATGGTCTCGCACCGGCTGGATATGGTGATGGACTTTTTCGATGCGGTTATTGTGATGGATAAGGGGCGGGTTGTGGAGACGGGCAGCCCGAGGAAGCTTGTCGAGACGGAGGGCAGCCGGTTTGGCGAGCTATGGGCTATTGAGAATCAGGGGCGGTCACGAGAGGAATAGATGGTGTAGAGTGCGATATTTCTAGACGGCGCATGCCAAAAGTTCCCAATCATATCTTTTATCCTTCTCGTCATTCAGTGAGCCGTGTCCGTAGATCATCGTCTACTGCGCAGTGTAGCCTCCGTCAACAGGCATGCAAATCCCCGTAATCCATCTCGCGTCATCACTCGCCAGGAACACAGCCGCGCCAACAATATCCTCCGGCGTACCCACGCCACGGAAAGGGTGCTGCTTGGCAATCGCCTCCGGACTATGAAGCGTCTTGACCGTATTCACGAAAATCGCAGTCTTGACATCTACTCCTCGTCAGTCATCTCACTCAGCCCACACAAAACATAAAGCACTTACACCCCGGACAAATCGCATTACAATGGATCCTCGCCTCCGCATAGTCCATCGCGACCTGCCTCGTCAGATTCGACACGGCGCCCTTGGACGCCGCGTACGAAATATTGTGCCGCCCGCCGACGAGGCCAAAGATGGACGAGACGTTGACGATCCAGCCGCGGTCGCCGGAGGGGAGGAGCGGCTGGGTGAGCATCTGCGCGATGGCGTATTTGCAGCCGAGGAAGACGGAAGTGGCGTTGACGGACATTGTGAGGTTCCAGGTCTCGAGGGGGGTTTCGTGGATGCCGAGGGGCGGGCGGCCTGCTTCGAGGGAGATGCCGGCGTTGTTGACGAGGCTTTTGTGGTGTTGGTGAGGTAATTGTGGTTTGGGGGGTGGGGGGATGGGATAGACTTACACGTCGAGTCTGCCAAACTCCGAGACACATTTTGAGACTAAATTCTGGACTTGCTCGGGTTTCGTCATGTCTGTTTTGACGAAGATGGCCCTGCCGCCATTTTGGCGGATGAGGTCGTCTGTGTTGGCAAGGCTTTCGGATTCGACCTCGGCGCGGGCTGTGGGCTGCAGGTCTGCGCAGACGATTTGTGCGCCCTCGGCGGCGTAGGTTAGAGCTATGGCGCGGCCGAGGCCGGAGGAGGAGCCTGTTATTATGCAGACTTTTGAGGCGAGGCGGGCCATGTTGGGTTGTTGGTGATGGTGTAAGATGCTATGGTTGTGGAGTTTAGAAATTGGACTGGTGTGAATAGGCCTGGCAGATGTGGTTGTTGAAGGTAGACTTTAGTTCTCAAGTCAATGAGCTCCGAGATATAAAATAAAAATGCCGAGTGTGTCTTTCATAGAGCATATGAAGCTGTGATACAGCCGTGTCACGATACTTACACGCTTAGTAACCCACCATGCGATCCAAAGGTAAGCTTTCCGGCGGAAGTCTACGCGAGAATCAAGAGTTGGGTTAGCGGAGCACTCCGGTGGATGCCATCCCGGCGGATATCTTGTCTGTCGCGTCTGTCGCATGCGTTATACAGACGTCTGATATCTCTCGCTCATAGGGCTCGATTTGAGTTTCGGGAACACAAGCGGATATATCCATATTCATGGTTCCCATGATTTTGATAGATGAGGGCAATGGTGCCGACCTGCCAGATTGGGTAAATTTTCCGAGGACTTCCAACCTCGGAAAATTACACGATCGTTCTCGATAGAACACTTGCGTTAGAAATGTCGATATCTGAAAGTCTACTTGGGAAATTTAGCGAAGAATGCGCCGAATTGCTCTTTGCTGATGGGAAGAGTTGTGCTTCGGCCTCGGGATCGTGGCACAGATGATAAGAGAAGAGTGACTGAGTAGGTTGGAAAGGGACGACTATATTACTGTCCGCATCAAAGACAGTGGTGTGACTAGCCTAATGGCCTGTTGTTCAATTGCAAGGCTTCGTACTGATGTATCCAGTCGTCGTTTTTCTGAAGACTGATGAATAACAATGCAGTTTGCCAACAAGAAGAACCATTTCTTGCAAGAGACGGAGAATAATGCCCAATGCTATCGGCTCCACGCAACCGCCTGAATTTCCCGCCGCATCCCCGGAGCAAAACCATCGGCGACACGGATGTGTCCCGAGCTTGTGGCTCGTGTCCCGATTGTGCCCCGACCGAGCCTGCACTGACCGGCGCCGGAGGTGTGGAGCCTTGGCGGCTTCTGACGGGTTAGCAGCTCGGAGACGCCGAAGACGGAAATGCGCTGGAAAACGGGGCCACAGGCCAATGCACCGGGCCGACGACAGTGCACTGCGCGGCAAATCAATTCGGGTAAGCGTTTAGCTAATTTAAACTCCACGCCGAGCCTACATCTTTGTCTCTGCTTTAGAGTTGTCGTGCGTCATTCCCACGAGCAAGACCGGCAGCGACAGCCGGGACGGATTCTCCCTCGCAGGGATCATGTCCTGGTTTCGGTTGCGACCAAAGAATGCCACCACAGCAGCACTGGTGAAGTGCACATTGCATGGGCCGAGTGCCGTGCGCCATCAATCACCACCAGCCCCCAAGAAACAATCACGTTCCTCGCTTCTGCAACTGTGGCTGCAGCGATGCCTACAAGCCTCCTTCGGAACACGCCTTGCCACGGGCTGCCGGCACGGCCTCGCCAGCTAGTGTATCGGATGCGCGGCACGTCTGCTTGAGCTCGGTCTTGGGGCAAGTTGGTAGTTGGAGGGGGAGTGACGCAGATGGCCACATTTTTAGTTGGCAGTGGTCTGGTCAAACCTTACTCGTCTTACATCATCACCCGTGGGCCGCACGGCTGGCACGGCACCTACATAACGCCTAGAACGGCCAGTTTTCGCCCTCACTGACGACGACGCATCTCTGGGCGAAGCTATCCTTCTCCACACCCATTCAACTTACTCTTGCTGGCGTCTGATGGTGACATACTGAGAGCTGCTGTTCTTTTGAGGTATAACTGCAAGCATGTCTTCCCCGGGCCAGACCGGCCTGCCAAAGCTTGGCAACGTCCTTTACCAGACCGTGTTTCAATTCCCCTACAGTGCCTATTCAGTCCCCAGAGTCCCTGACCAAAGAACAACTTCTTCTTCTTCTTCTTCTTCTGATCCATCGACGATGCCTCACGCACGGACGAAGTCGGAGTATCAGAATGCGCACACGCTGAGCGAGCCGCTTGCCAGCTTCTGCGCGTCGAGCAACACCGTCTCCGGATTTCTAGCTGAGGATCCCACGCTGCAGCCTGGCCATGCGTGGAAGAAGCTGGCCACCCATTACAAGAGCAATTCGCATGAGCCAAAGGATATTAGAGATATCGGGCAGGGGGAAGTGAGCGACGAGGAGCTGGAAGTCGCGTTCAAGTGTGGAAAGTGGGGGTCGACAAGGCCAAGCAGGCTATTTCTGAGGGTAAGTTGCAGAAACAGGCGTCATCTCAAATTCTTCGTCGCTAACCATGAAAAGTTGTACCACGATGCTCTCTGCACACTCAACGACAATCCCGCTCACGGGGTGGCGAGTCCACCCTTACTTGGCAGCAGCGGCGTCGCCCCGCTCACCATCCTCTCAGTGTAAGTCCCCCCTGACTCAATTGACTCCAACCATGAGCTCACCCACCACCAGCATCCCCGACATCGTAAGGCACATGTCCAACCTCATCGTGCAAGCAGAGAAAGAAGTCATCCTCGCGACGAATTTCTGGCAAAACGGCGCCGCGTCAAAGTACATCACCAACGCCATGAAGGAAGCCTCCCGCCGCGCCGGCGAGCGCGGAACCCGGCTCACGATGAAGGTGCTCTACGACCGCGGCAGCCCGAAGCAGCTGTTCGAGCCGCACTACATCGTCCCCGAGAAAGAGTACACGGGCAAGGCCGTCGGGCTGCCGTCGAAGGCGGAGATTCCCAACATCGACTTGGAGGTGATGAACTACCACGACCCCATGCTCGGCACATTCCACTCCAAGTTCATGGTCGTGGACCGCAAGATTGGCGTGGTGCAGAGCAACAATATCCAGGATAACGATAACCTGGAGATGATGGTTCATGTGGAGGGGCCGATTGTTGATAGTTTGTATGATATGGCGCTGCTTACTTGGCATAAGAAGCTTGATCCGCCTCTGCCGACAAGAGATACACCAGCTGCGCTCGGTGAGCTGGGTAGCTTTGGACTCAGTCATGATTCCATCTTCACCCCCGAAGGGACGTTGAAGGGGCACAGAGTTGTGCTTGACCCGGCCAGGATTCCCCAGCGCGCTGCTGCATACGGCCCTGGCGCCGACCAGATCCTCACACCTAGCGAGGCCAACGGTTCCAACGGAACGACTACCACGATTCCGCCGACCCAAGCTCCCCAAAACGGGTACTCAGTCTCCCAAACTGCCCCAGCTTCAGAAGTCGTAGCCAACGGCTCTCTACCCGAACACACCCATGAAGACCCGCACTACGACGCCGACATCGCCGGCGAAATCGCCCGCGTCCAAGCCGCAGTCTCCGCAAAGCCCAACGAGTCGCAAATGCAGGCCATCAGCCGGCACCTCAACCACACCATCAACAAGGACTTCAAGGGCACCGCCCCCGAGTGCGACCCCGCCGACGAGATGACGCCGTACATCCCGCACCCCACCCACGAGCCGTTCCCGATCGCGCTCGTCAATAGGCCGCCGTACGGGCCGCCGAACCACAAGTCGGTGGGCAACCCGCAGAACGCGGCGTGGCTGTCGGCGCTGCGTAACGCGGAGAAGAATGTGTTTATCCAGACGCCGACGTTGAACGCGGAGCCGTTGGTGCCGGCTATGATTGAGGCGTGCGAGCGGGGGGTTGATGTGTTTGCGTATGTCTGTCTTGGGTACAATGATGCTGTAAGTTTTGAAGACGAGTGCTGGACTCGAGGATGATTGCTAATAAAACTCAGGGCGAGCTGTTGCCGATGCAAGGAGGTCACAACGAGATGGTCGCCGCCCACATGTACGAGAAGCTCTCACCTCAAGGGCGGCAGCACCTCCACTACTTCTGGTACATCGGCAAAGACCAGACACAACCCATCATCGCAGAGGAGAAGAAGCGCTCGTGCCACGTGAAGCTCATGATTGTGGACGAGTCGATCGCCATCGTCGGCTCCGGCAACCAGGATACGCAAAGTTGGTTCCATAGCCAAGAGGTCAACATCATGCTGGAGAGCCGCGACGTGTGCAAGGTCTGGATCGACGGTCTGAGGCGGAACCAAAACACGCATCGGTATGGAGCACTGAACAGGGATGATGGCGTTTGGAGAGATGAGAATGGGAAAGAGGCGGATGGCGCGACGGGAGTCGATCCTGGGCGGTTCAGCTGGGCGAAGGGCTTGGTTGGGGCGATCAAGAGATTGGAAGGCACTGGTGGATTTTAGAGGCGCTGCTGGATGGTGAAATAATGAGGTTAAGATATCCGAGGAATACCCCCAAGTAATGAAATTGAATAAAACTTTGCATATTCATCTTTTGTCTTGTGTCATCAACGATGGCTACTGCTCCTGCACCAACGACTGAACAAGTCTGAGTTGCTGTACAAGGTTGCGAGATGGCAATGAAAGATGGACTCGTCAACACGGTAACAGTTCTACTGCCGTCTTTCTCAAATTTTCTCGGAGTGGATGGCGTGGTTTGTGTATCCCATGAACTTTACGCACAACTGCGCACTCTCCAGCAGCCGCTTCTTGGCGCCACCCCTCGCATCGCGGCCGGGAAACGCACTATGCGCATCCTCAAAATCCAGGGCAGAAATCGCCTTCCAGATTCCATGGACATCATCAGGCGAAAGTGGAATCTGCATACAACCCCCATTAGCCACTGATCTTCAAATCGTCTCCCACGAATTTCACTTACCATGTTCGGATACGACCACATGAACGCAAAGCTCGCCGTCCCTTTCGGCCGATCAACATGATACACACCACTCGGCACCACCATCACCGAGTCCGCCACAAACAGCTTCTTCTCACTCTTCCACAACAACACCGAGCTGCCCGGAAAATGCCCGCCCACCTTGACGACCAGAAACTCCCCGCCGACGAACTCCATCGTCTTCGCCTCCCACAGCTCGTGCGCCTTGCCGCGGCGCGTCAGCCACTCCCCGTCCTCGGCCGACACGTACACCTTGCACCCGAAGGCCTCAGCCCAGTGCAGCGCGGTCGAGAAGTAGTGCGGGTGCGAGATGACGATGGCGTCGAGGCCGCCGAGCGCCTTGACGCGCCGCACCGTGTCGGCGTCGATGTAGGTGATGCAGTCCCAGAGGACGTTGCCGCCGGGCGAGCGGAGCAGGAAGGCGCGCTGGCCGATGGCGAGCTGCGGCTCGGTGCGGATCGCGATGACGGCGGAGTTGAATTTGTCCTTTGTGAAGGTGTTTGTGTACTTTTTCGAGTCTTGGAGCTCGCGGAGGGTGGTGAACCATTGGCTTTTGTGCATTGTTAGCGAACGAGAACTGAGTCGTGGCAGAGAGTCTCACCCATCTTCAGCGACGTATTGGCGAGGGTCGTCGCAGATCTTGCATGACTTGACGGCGTGGCTGTCGAATTGGACGCCGCAGGTGCCGCATATCATGAGATCCATTTTGCTTGTTTGATTGTATGGGTTGCTGGTAGAGCTTCTGCAGGGAACAGCTTCAAGCTATTTCCCAAGGGTCAAGCGGGATTCTTGTATCGCGACCCCTCGTGCGGAGTCGTGTCTTGAGTCACTGGTGGAAGCTTCACTGCCTTTCGTGATTTCGTAAGCTTCACTAGCATTAGTCAGCTTCGCGATCGCGTTATTCTAGGTAACTACGAACCAGGCTTCAAACATTTGGCGTTTGACTCTCTTTGGGAGGAGGAACATTTTTGATTGTTTTGTTGAATAAGGTATTCACAACTGACTTGGTCGTACGAGAGATAGTGAAAGGGTTGGGTTTCAGCGGGCGAATGTCGTCACAAATGCGGCGTTCCCCCACTTACGGCGCCCACTTCAGAGACTCCCACTTTCGATGCCCACTCTTGAAGATGAGCGCCTCTCGAACCGTGATCCGACATTTTTCGAGATGAAAAAGACAGAGAGAAGGTTCGGGTTGTGAACTTTTTCCTTTTCATCTTCATTTTCAATCTGGCTCTGTCCTATTTGTCGAGCCCTTTGGGACAAATGTACATATTTCTTAGGTTTGAGTCGATGTACAGGACCTGGAATTTATTCATTTGTCGAGGTTGTTCATTGAAATGAAAAGCACCGTTCAACATGGTGAAATATCTGCACGGGACCTCTTACGCAAGCCTTTGCGTAGCTGGTGGTTATAGCAAAGGTTGGGAACATCGGTTGAGTAACCTCGAGGCCGAGTTAGAAGTGAGTTGACAATTTGACAAAACCCAGAATTTACTAGGTATTTTTGAACGAACACTGATGTCGGCAAGAAACCTTGTAAGATCAAGACATATGAATACAACTCAATAAGTCTGTTGCGACCTTGAATCACACGGACGATAGATCGGTCCGCTCCGCTCCGCCATGCCAAGACGCCCTGGCGATCCAAGACCACGATGCCGAAGATCCCTCTTGGCCTTGGCGTTAATATAAGGTTGCTTGGCCCATGGATCAGATGGGTCTTTCAGGAGTCCGACAGCACCAGAATGCCATCTTTCGGGAATAAACCTCACGAGAGGGGCTCGGAGGCTGCACCGTGATCGGTAGTGAAGCCGGCCCTTGTACCCTGGTGGAGACGCTTGCGTACGTATTCCACATTCCATCTCACCTGTAAGCAGCCATCGTCTCCCTCTTGGTTGAAGTAAAACACGAATTTTCGTGGTTTTAGAAGCTGCCCAGGCAGTGATCTCACCCTCCTTGCATGCTGCGGGTTGATTTGACGGCATCCAAGCTTGTTGATGATTTGCGGATTTACAGAACCCAACATGACGGGCGGATCGCGGCTGAAACTCCGGTCTCCCACCCCGGCATTGAAACGATCCTACCTGTTCGTACGACGTCCGCCAATACCAAGAGCCTACTTTGGTTTAGCTACGCTTGGCTTCTGGTCCAGAGACTGACCGTAAATTTAAGGGTGATTCTCCTGTGCGGTGAAATACGATGCCCACGAATAGGGGGCGTGGGCAGACTTCCATCACAGAGTCTCGTGGGCATCAGCCCTGTCAGGCTTGAGCGAGTTACCGACCCGATCGAGCCTCACGAGGGTCCTCCACGGAATGGCTCCGTGAGCCCGCCGGGGATATATAGTACCCAAGAGGTGTTAAAAGTCTTGGGCTAATTTGGTTTCCACCTGGGGCCGTGGCAATGAGGCTCTGCCGAGAACGACAGTCTCTAGACTTCTTGACGACTCCGACGAGTCCGTATCGTGCTCGTTGCTCTCCAACTTGCGTTGTCACGATCGTGAAAACTTGCATCGAGCTGCCGGCAATTGTCCTGTCACTTAAGACAATGCGGAGAAAGAATCAAAGTTTAGCGTGAATGTCGACAGCATCCTAAGCGGGCATAAACCAGCGATTTGGGTAGGGCAGTGGGCCTCGCCATTGTTTCTTTAACGGGGCAAGCGGCATGCAGGTCTGGAAATGATGCCAACGCGATGCCAACGCCTCGCTGCCGACTTAACCATCTTGGCCGGGACTCGAGATGGGTGGAGTTGGGGAGCATACGCCGCGCGAGCAACATCTCGCCGTATTGCTTCACGATACATATAAACCAGTGTCAATCCTTTCCGTGTCAAGTCTTTTTTGAGCTTCATCCTCAACCAGCGTCACTCTTTTTTCGCATCACTCTTTCGATATTTTCACTTCTTCTTGAGAACTGGATTCTACCAAACACTTGCAAATCTTCCATCATTCATCCAACCAAGTTACTTTGACTATTTCAAAATGAAGTTCACCAACGTCCTCAACCTCGCCCTCCTGGGTGTTGCCTCCGCCGCCCCTACTCCCACCGTCGACGAGGAGTCCACCGCCGCCATCGTCAAGCGCGCCTCCATCACCGAGTCCTGCAACATCGGCTACGCCAGCACCAACGGCGGAACCACCGGCGGCAAGGGCGGCTCCACCACCACCGTGTCCACCCTGGCCCAGTTCACCAAGGCCGCCGAGTCGAGCGGCAAGCTCAACATCGTCGTCAAGGGCTCCATCTCCGGCAACGCTAAGGTCCGCGTCGCCTCCGACAAGACCATCGTCGGCCAGAAGGGCTCCAAGATCACCGGCGCCGGCCTCTACATCAAGGGCGTCTCCAACGTTATCGTTCGCAACCTGGCCATTGCCAAGGTCAAGGAGGCCTACGGCGATGCCATCGGCATCGAGTCCTCCACCAACGTCTGGGTCGACCACGTCGATGTCTCGTCCGATATGAGCAACGGCAAGGATTACTACGACGGCCTCCTCGATATCACCAAGGGCTCCGACTGGGTCACCATCTCCAACTCCTACATCCACGACCACTACAAGACCTCCCTAATCGGCCACGTTGACACCAACACCAGCGATAAGGGTAAGCTCCACGTCACCTACGCTAACAACTACTGGAACAACGTCAACTCGCGCAACCCGTCCGTCCGCTTCGGCACCGTTCACATCTACAACAACTTCTACAACAAGGTCGGCAGCACCGGTGTCAACACCCGCATGGGCGCCCAGGTCCGTGTTGAGTCGTCCGTTTTCGAGAACTCTAGCAAGAAGGTCATCCTGTCTGCCGACTCGAAGGAGACTGGATACGCTACCGTCTCCGACATGTCCTACGGTGGTGGTGAGAACACTGCTCCCAAGGGCGACCTCGGCTCCAGCAAGATCCCCTACAGCTTCACTCTGTACGGAAAGGCCAACGTCAAGAGCAAGGTTGTTGGTACTGCTGGCCAGACTCTTAGCTTCTAAGCAATTTTGGTCTATGGAGGACGGGCATGTGATTGTGCCTGTCGAGAGGGTATAGGGCTTTCTTTCACCTGCATAGGGCATTCTGTGGACATACTTCATTCCGTATTTACTTCTTCTTTTACATGCTCTTAGCCTGGATGCATGTCATCAACATATTCGGCATCAATACTACAATTGATACGGCTTTATTACTTCAAATCGATCTACTAGATACTGTCAAGGCTGCCGTGAATGTTTGCATATGCTAGTTGACTGCTCACAAAGCCGAAGAGACACGCTATACTTGTGATTGTGGTTCTAGAACGTCATTTCATCTCGAAAATATGGACAACGTTGAAAAGGCTTCCGGTGTATTTCGCCAGTTTTCGATCAAAGAACAGAACAACGCGATTAAATGTTCATAAATAAGTCAAAATATATGCGAAGAAAAACGATGGCAATATACGAGGACGGGAAGTCTAGCATCGTGTCTGATACCCTAGATAGCTGTATCTGCCCTTGAGTGTGAACCACAAGGAATCAAGGTGCCGTTGAGAAATTGGGACTCACCAGCGGAAACCTTAAGCAAATGCTCGCCGAAAGGCCCTTTTATCATTGACACCAAGCCAACATCTTAAAGAATGACCCTCGCCCATCTCGTCTCTTTTGCTTCAGACTTCGAAGAAAACGTTTCTAACGCTCCACAACACTTGTGCTTGTCGAGAATGCATCAAACCTTGTTCATCTCCTTTGGCGGAGTAGTAGAGGTTTCCCTTTCCCTTGCTTGTTGTTGTTGCATTCTCATTACCATTTCCTTTTGCATTGCGGCAGCCATCTGTCTTTGTTTGATCTGTATGATAAAGTCCCTCAGTTGGTCATCATTCAGATTCGCTACCTTTGGGTTTGCCTTTCGAGCATTCATAATATCGTGAGGTGTTACTTGTACCTGGGGCATTTGCGCCAACATACTAGCCGGTAGCCTGTGCGATACCATGGGACTATCCTTCGCAATATCAGGGGGCGTAACGGCTGTCCCGCGGTCCTGACCAATTCGTTGCAGCTTCTCAAAGTCGCTTTCCAAGACCGAAGCTGCCACAGCCTGCTCACCAGCCTTCATCTGTGCATACTTGGCCATCTGCTCGAAATTCATCTGCATAGGAGCGAGGTTCGGAACCGGTCGGGGCTTTGTTGGTCGTTGGGGATATGCTGAGCCATCAGGTGGTTGATACTCTGCGACCGTAGCTTGTGCTTTGCCGCTTGGGTCCAGGTTCTTTTCGGGTGAATCAATGTCTCGTTCCGGTGGGTCAGATATCTTTTTGGGGATTCTTGGAGGCAACGATTCTGGGTGTCGAATTCTTTTATGGTCCCTTAGAGCCTTGGCTGACGTAAAACCAACGTCGTTCATCAAACAATTTGAGACAGAACATCTCAAGTTGCCCTGGTGTAAAGCCGAATGGTCTCTGAGCCGGGCGTCGGAGTCGAAGCCAAATATGGACTTGTCGCATCCCTGAACCCGGCAAACAAATGCGGAAGGACCAAACTCTCTTTTGAAAGCAACCAAATCTTCTGACGAAAGCCCCTCGCAACTATGGAGACTGAGTAACTTGAGGACACAGTCGTGGTATGAGTAATTGATTTGACTGAAGTCATCGTTTAGATGTGGCACTAGAGGTTGAACATTTGTCATGTCAGTAAGGTGGAAAACGCATGACTTAATTTCGGGGAGGAAAAAGTTTCGCGTTCAGCACGAGTCCATCGCGGGACGTACCGATTGAGCGCATAGCTGGTTGGCGCATTCGAATGCGATGGCGAATGAAATCAGATGCCCCAGGAAGATCATCAAACCAAGCCAGACACTTGTCCAATCGAACCTCCGCCTTGGCGACATGCGATTTCATGCTTCGATTTTCATCCTCGGATGACAAATTAATCATTCCAGATCGACTGTAGAGTTGAAGGACTAGAGCTTTCACGTGCGAAGTCTCTGTGGTTTCACATTCTTGATTCTGCTCCACGTAGTCCAACAAGTGCTCAATCCAATATTCGTGGGCGTACGGAATCAGAGCATGAAATCTGTGGCACACGGAGTATAAATCACCGGATCTCGCGGTCTCTGAAGCCAAGCTCAGTCCCTGAGCGAGCTGCGATAAGCAGACTAGCAAAATGTTACAGCTGGATTCCTGGACGTTGCTGAATGGCTCGCTGGCTTTGGAAAGGAGAAATCTCCCGGGTTGTTAGAAATATTTCATGGACATGCATGTGGTGGAGAAAAGCATACTGTGGGACAGTGGAGTGAATAAACACCACTGAGGCCCCAGGGCCATCCTCTATGAAAGGCTTGCAAGCATCTAGAGCGTTGGGAATCGGCTTGTTATCCCTGTTGGGTTGCGTCTGCTCGGCATGTAGTATCATCCCAAGTCGCAGCTCATGCTTTCTCAGCGGATGCTTTCCTTTTTGGAATAACATCCAACTGAATACTCTATAGATATTCCGAGCATCTCTGGATAAGCGTCGACTGATAGTGTTAATCAGGATCTTGTCATACCTGCGTACACATTAGTACAAGTCGTATCTAAACCATAAGGCTATGGAGAGTTCATACATCCTTCCGAGGTCCGGTGGGAGCTCTTCAATGTTTTGTCTTAGATCCTGAACGCTGGTAGATTCTTCCAGCAAATTGAGAACCAGGGAAACCCATAGAAACATCCCTAACCGCGTTTTGTTAGCCAGCGACCGCCGGAAAATATTTGAATCCGTACCATTCGCCCTATCCAGGATTTCCTGCCGCATTTCATCGAGGATAGTCTGCGAGACAGCGCCGTCAAAACGATCGTTGATCTCTTCGAGTCGGACACCCAATATCAAGTTAATGTCCTTCTTGACTTCAGTAGAAGAAGAATCAGCCCCCACGGAAAAAGAAGACTTCCCTCTGAAGTTCATCTTGATGCTGGGGATGTCCTGACTAGAAACAAGCAATTTGCAATTATCTGTCGCCTCGACCAGTTTAATTAGAGTTTTGAGTAGCTCAGAGTGTTGGCCCGACTCGATTTCGTCAACGCCATCAACGATGATCCGGATGTCCTCGAAAGATTTAAAGAGCTCTAGGAGCAAAGGCTTCAGAGCGGAAACGGTTGGGGTCCGGCCTTTCGTTAGGAATTCATCGTAGATGTACGGCGCCAAGTCTGGAGACATTCTGACAATCTGGGCGCAAACATTTCGGAGGATTTGTACGGTGACCGCAAAGCCTGGGGTCTGATAATTGCAGAAGAAAAACAAACACACTCGAGTCTTACTGGTGCGAAGAAAGTAAATCAACTGTGAACATAGAATGGATTTCCCTATACCAGTCAGCTTCCGTTGGAACATGACAGAAACATTAGGCAACAGCCTTCTTACCTGAGCCAGGTTTGCCATTTAGCCAAAGAACCTGAGGACCTTTACGATACTGAAGCCAAGAGCGGACTTTTGATGACTTCAACAACCACTGCGAAGTGCCTTCATAGCAACGGTTTCGAAGCCATTCAAGTGTGTCATCCTGCTTCGCATCGCCATCTTGAAGCCAGCTAATCACGGCGTCACGCTGATCAGTCTCCCACTTCTTCTCACGAGCAGAAGCTAGTTCTCGAGACTTTTGTCTCCATTCTCTGGCTTCAATAATGTCGACAGAGGCAGCCTCCTTGTCGATAAGCTCACTGTTCCTTGCGATGCCCTGGAGGAGAGAATCGAAGTAATGTTCGAACCGACCCCACGCAGCCGAGAAGAAGAAATGCCACCCTGCAGATGAGGCCAACATGTTAAAGATGTTACCGCACGCTGAATTAGTTTAACACACACACCTGGTTTGCGCATCAGGCGGTACGCTCGGCTATGAAAGTCGATTATGTCTTCAAGCAGGTGACCAAGTAATTGTTGCAACTCATAATTGTCAGGAAAGGTGTCGCCGTACCGGGTCATACGAGGCAGGGCCATTCCGATGCTTCCATACGCAGTAAGGATCTTGTCCAATACCTTTGAATGGTCTTGTGCTGCCTGCGAGTTAAAAGTTATACCATGACCATCAAAGTTGCGCGATCAACGTGACTAACCCGAAGAATTAATTTGAGCGGAGCCTAGTAGTGCGGGAGCATTAGCGACTTATGGAAAGTAGTAATGATCCCGAGCGACCGACTTACCCAAACATACGGAAGAAAAGGCGTTCCGTTCGCCAAGACATCGACAAACCCGGTGAGGCGCTCTGTGGCCTCAAGGAAGGGCGACAGGCGCTGAAGATTGCGAAGGCTTTGTCGCGCGGCCAAATGCTGCTCCACCTGGCGGATCGCAACCCTAACGTCGTCTAGCTTTTGCATCGATTCGATGGTGCCTTTTTCATCATCTGAGAGATGGGCACAGAATCTCTCGCCAGCACGTTGCAGCAGTGTATCAGCCATACCAATGCCGATGACATGGGAACTTGGGATGCTTACTGCGACACACATAAAGGTGGCGAACAGTGCGAGGGCAACGGCTTTTGTTCTCGGCCAAGGCGTCTACGTCTCCAGCAATCTTCTGCCTGTTTCACGGTGGCATGGAGAGCTGGCCAACTACCTATTGGAATTTGCTTCACAGCCACGGGAGCCTGCTTGAGGCATCCACAGTAGCGCATGAGTTCCATGCCGCCAAGACGCGGGAAGTAGCAAGTGGAAGAGCTCGGCCACCGCCACGCGCCTTGAGGGATCAGAAAGTGGCTGTTATTGGGCAAAACGTATCCACAGGTGCGTATGACCGCAGGTTATGTGGCTCTGGAGTTGGCTTGGCCGCTCTGATTCGTGATCGATGGATGCGCAGCCCTGGTCGGGTTAGACAGGGGCGGGAATAATGTACCTCACATCAAAGAAAAGCAGGCCAACCCAAGAACTTCTCGGCATGCGCACGTCACCTTTCTGCAAAACCTGTCTTCAAGGATTCCCAGTTGACTTCAGCTTTCTAGTCGTTTGATTCTGCGTCTACCGAAGCGCTTCTTCATTTCAATTATTGCGCAATTCTTGAAGCACGCATTGTCAATGGATCCATGCTACCATCGCTCGAAACGCAGACGATTACAAACTGCATCTACATTGGACCACGCTATCCAGTGCCCAGATGGGCCTCAAAACCTTCAGTCCCAGGTCCCTTACCCATTCTCACAGGCCATATTTGATGATCAAGGTGTTTCTTGTACGCAATCACGTGATATAGTTGACCAAGGCAGCCTGCCCGAGGGCCCTCTGCAGGTCGATCTCCAGGGTGAAGCCCATTCTCAACCAGCCGCACAGAATCACGGCAATGATGAGCTGGGCCCAGCTTGGCCCTCTGGGCAACACTTAGGGCATGGTTTCGATGAGCATAAGCTTGCACCTCGAGAATACAACGAGAATATCACCTGTTTGTGGCCTAATCAGCCAGAAGCTCAACTCAGTATGTGCGAGCCGGAAGAGCTGGTTTGCTTTGGCATGGTACGTGATCTTGTGCGACGAGAAAGTGAATTGAGGTGCTAAAACAATAGCTCACCGATTTAAATGCTTGGCTCGAAAATAGCTTTGCAGCAAACGAGTCCCTACTCACTCCACTATGGCTTCAAACAGATGGACGACTGATCATGCCGGAACTTAACATACTATGCGGCTACCTTGGAACTCGCGATTCGGAACTCCTTGAGCTCTTTCAGAATGAGAAAATTGAATATGATATTCTGTGGATGCGCTCCGAGCAGGCCTCAGCAGCCGGCGCTCGGATGAAAGTCTGGGTCACGATCTATGGCCGGGAAGCCCAGTCCAAGAGCCTCGGTAAGCTCTTACAGGACTTGGAGTTTTATCTGCAGGATCCTGTGTATGCCTTGCGCAATGCAGCTTACACTAACCCGCAGCGCTTCGGGAACACCCAGGGTATACGCACGACAGATTTTAAAATGATTTCGGCGGGTACTATCCAAGCATCGACCACGAATGAGCTGTTAATGGCCACGGACGTGCTCGAGTCTCTAACCACAAATCTATCTTTGACGGAAACTCAAGGCTCGCCGTACTTGTTGACGGAGTTGAAAAGGTGGTGTATAATATTCAATTTATGGCTAGCAGTTTTGCCAAATAGATGCCCTGAGCTAATAGTGTGCAGCCACCAGAAGCAGTCTCTCACGTTCATGCTACGGAGAGAACACGGATGGGCACTCGCGTGCGACGGCGGTGACGTGTGGACCAAACGTCCAGACTCCTCTGGACGCACAAAGTAAGCTCGCCGTCGAAAGTAATGAAGTTGAGTTACTCAAACTGGCGTTAGATACACAAACAACATCGATATGTCTTCTCATTTAAATCAGCCTCCACCTTTTCGAGGAGGCATTCTGGCAGACACCATGGGTCTTGGGAAAACCCTCAGTATGATCTCACTCATCGCCCATGACAAGATGAACTCAACACGACCAAACCCACCTTCAATCAGGGTCGGCGAATGCGACACGGGAAGCGGCACCCTACTAGTTCTGCCTCCTTCACGTTTGTCTACCCACCAAGGGCACACCATCGTCCCTTCCAGATAGTCATACTAATGCATATTCAGTTCTGCATAACTGGGAGCAGGAACTTTCCAAGTAAGTTTCATTTTACTTTAAGGGTCGAACTTGCGCACACAAGGTTTCATCAACTTACGTGTTACTCTTCCAGACACCTATCAGCAGAAGAATTCGACTGGCGCCGGCATCATGGTCAGGTTCGACTGCAAGACACGTCCGGGCTAGGCTCCGGAGACATTATCCTTACTACGTACGCAACACTGGCTAAGGAATGGCAAATGCACGATGGCGCCAGCCCGGTTTTCTTGCACCATTGGCACCGCCTAGTATTAGATGAGGGTAAACGTTCCCTCCGCTTTTCAATTCAATTATTAAGGACTTTCGTACTAATGGCAGAACTCAATTTCCTACAGCACATGAGATCAGAGACTCAAAGAGTGCTAAAGCTCAAGCAGTCTGCGAAATCAAAGCAACTTGCAAATGGGCAGTGACGGGAACGCCGACGCAGAACCGGCTTTCTGACTTGTTCAGCCTATTTCACTTTCTAAATGTGTTCCCTTACGACGATAAGAAAACATTTCATAAACACATCATAGATCCTTGGCTCCGGGGAGAGGACGCTGGACCCGAAGCTCTCCGGAAACTTCTGGGCTATGTTATGTTACGAAGATCGAAGGACGCAATATCTTTGCCGAAAAGGTACGACTATCGGCGATATCTCACGTTCAGTATGCAGGAGCAGCAGGCGTATGATGACGAGAAATCCAAGGCCCTTCAATGCGTTGAAGACGCACTTGCCTCCAACAGGACCCAGGGAGGGTACAAGAATGCATTGGATAAGATCAACGGGCTAAGACTAATCTGTGAGCTGGGATGCGTCGGGAAGTTGAGGTCAAGTGCGGAGGTGTCCGAGAGTACGGAGGTGTCCGAGAGTACGATATCACGGCATGGGTCCACATCTACAACACCTGACCAACCATTAACACCCATGTCTGTGACGGATGACGATGAAAATGATGGCGATTCATCGGTCATTCCAAGTTCTCGGTTGAAGGAGTGCTTCCCGGAATTAATGGTCGAACCGCCCCGAACCCAATTCTTGAGTCCTCATGCTATCCATCAACAAAGCGCGAAGGTCTACGGCTGCATACTGTCCTCTACGTGGCCGACAAAGATAAATGCATTGATTGAGGATATCAGAAACTACCCCACGAGTACAAAAAGGTAGGCATGATATGTCAGGAGCAGTAAACACTGATGGGGTGAAAACGCAATGCTTTGGCTAACACATTTCTACATTAGCATCGTGTTCTCTTACCGTAAAACAATCCTTGATGTTGCTATGGCGGCCCTTGGAGGCACAGAATTGCAGTGCGTTCAAATTGATGGCACGGTCAATTCCAAGAAGAGAAACGCCATCATTAAAGACTTTTCGGCGCCTGGGGGTGCTCAAGTCCTTTTGCTTTCCTTGGGTTGCGGTGCTACTGGGTGAGAATCTCGAGCGCTGATTCTGAAAGTAGAAAGCTCATCCGGTTACTAATCATGTACGACATTTAGGTTGACTCTTACGGCTGCTTCGAGGGCATATCTCCTGGAACCTCAATGGAACCCTTGCATCGAAGAACAGGCTCTAGCCCGGATACACCGTCTAGGGCAGACTCAAGAGGTAACGACGATCCGCTTTGTGATGAAAGATTCCATCGAACAGGTACGTAGACCATTTACAGCATCTAGAGCAGACTCTTCCAAAGCTAACTTGCGATTCAAGTACGTTCTGGATGTGCAAAACGGGAAGAAGGACCTCATAAACATTCTTTTGAGCTCAAAGTCTCCTAGTGAGGGACAAACAAGGGAGAAATTGATGGTAGGAGTCTTAACCCCTTCGTAGCTACGAGGTTCATTGATTTAAGTGTATTGACAACGGGCAGCATCTTCGTCAACTCTTGAAATGACCAGTGCTTTAGTCCTGGCACGGAACCACAGCGCGGCACTGCGTCAAGTGTGCAGAGGGCCAGGAAGGATATGGGGCGGCAGGTTGTACTTTAAGCCACAAGACAATATCTGGGTGGTCCATTATACTACAGGTAGCTCGCCCTGGTTGCTAATGTTTACTCAACTTCAAAGTGCATGTCGGTTGAATACCACGAATGGCGCATATGAAACGTTTATAATGTAATTGAATAATTTGAACATGGTGTCTTACCACTCGTCGAGTCTCACAGTAACGTCTACACGTTTATGATTACAAACCCTCCGTTTATAACATAGCGTGAGATTGAACGCCGGCAGGGCAAAAAGCTCGTGCATGTCAAATGAAGGGTGCCACGCTCAATACTGGGAGTTTAAAGACCACCCATAATGGCGGTAACATTTCAAGATGAACTGAGTGAGTGGCCGTGGCCACAGTATGTGTAATCACCAGAACTTCAACATGATACATGTTTAGCAACTGCTCGTGAGTAGGGACAAATATGATCAGTATGAGATCATTACCCTCCAATACCTGCCGATCGGCTACTATGTCGCAGCTTCAAAATCCTTATAAGATCCGTTAGTACAATTTCGTTCTATGGCTTCTGTGGCGAATCCTCCTTAGCTCGTTTCCCGTCCCCCGATCTTCTGTTGTCGCAAAGCAGTTGTTCACCCTCGCCAGCATCCGGTGATAGCGAGGTCGAACTATTGGATTCGCAATTTTCTCGCGCGGGTGCTCGGGCAGCATTCCCCCAAGGGTCCGCAGGTGCCCTTGGCGAACGGGTGGAAGATTCTGGCCCTGGTGACGTGCCATCTAGCTCAGCCGTTGTTCCAGTTTCGTCCCCCGTATTATTCGTTTCCACGCCGTAGACGAGGCATGAGGGTCCGTCTAGCTCCGCCATGACATGCCCACTCTCAAGCTCTGCTAGCGCTGTGCTACCCGTCCCAAACAGCTTTGCTTCAGGGCCCAGCTCATGTCTGTTGGCGTTGTCGCCGCTTCCAAGCTCTGGCATTGCGGTCTCTCCATCCTTGTCAGGCGATATTCCTTTCCTTTCCTTGCGCCATAGAGCGAGTAATACGGCGCCTCCTATTATTGGCAGAGTAGCCCCGATCGCAATACCTGCCTTCGCAGCTGGAGAAAGCCTATTCGAAGAGGAGGCGTCTTCATCATTGGTGCTCGAAGCATCGGACTCTACGGCGGGGGCTGTCGGTTCCGTCGTGTCTATTGCAGATGTTGTACTTGATGGAGTGTTTGTCATTATCGCCGATGTAACGGTTGACGGATCGGCTGTAGCTGTCATACTACTAGGCAGCGCTGTTTCGGAAGAATCGAGGTAGCCTTCTGCGACGCAAAATTCGGCAAAAATAGGCCAAATATCCCCTGGGCTTGTGAGCTCAACCATCCATAGGTACTCGACCAACGAAATGCAATGACTTTAACTCCAAGAGCCAGTCATGTGGATGATAACTGACCTGGAAACTTTCGGTTGAATCGCTTACACTTGATTTCAACGCATGTCTTCATCACCGCGCGCAGGACGTCATCCGTGCTTTCAGTGCATATGCACTCGTCATCAAGTCCCAGTTGACAGTCTGTCAAGGAATCGCCGCCAGTCACGAAGCAGTATTGCGCGCAGTATGGCATTTTAGTCCGCCATGTCGTTTCATTGACCGCGCTGGCACAGCGTATGGCCAACGCGGCGGTGAAAAGGAAGGCCCTCATTGGGGACAGAGGGATGACACTCAAGAGGTCTGATCCAGCTGAGCGTGTAGCTCAAGCATCAAGTCGCTGCAAGCAGATGCGCCAACAATGAGCATGCGCATAGACTAGGGGGCGCAAGAAACAAGAGAGAGGAGGTACAAAGGGAGTGAGTCGAACTGGCGCTGTGCTAGGTATGTATCCTGGCGGGGGCCAAAGTTGTGGCCTGCTGCCTGGGGGCAAGAAACACGAGTGGGACGGGCGGTGCAGCCAACGGAACATGCATTTTTCCATGAGAATACAAGGATTCATTAGACCTATGAGACTTCAAGCAATCATGAGAATGTGGTCGTTCTTTTGTTTGGTCCGTTGGTCAGGTCTATTTTCAGGTCTCATGGAGTCCGCCTGCCCATCGGGCCATTCAAACCCCGGTCCCAACGAGATGTCAACCACTAACTTGATTGCTCCGCCCAGTCCCGGAGTGTGATTTGAGTATGTGTTAGACGTGCCAAATGACAAGTTGAACTTCTCGAGTGTGCTATGGAGACCAAAGTCTGCTTCTGGGACTCTTTGGAATGGCGAAAGCGTCCCTTGAGTCAACTACGCTGACACCGGAGATGTCTTCGGCAACCTGTCAAATGATGTGGCCTTGGCTGCTATTTAAACCACTTTTAGGTGGTAGTGTACCAAAAAGAGATTTAGGAAGGGGTTGGTATTACAGTCCCGCGCACTGAGGGATTCGTGGGTGCGCGGCGTGAGGGACTGAAGGGGAACTTGAAGTAGGCAGGAAAAGACCTTGGTGGTATATGATTGACCAAACGTTCCATGGTATTATTATTCACAGTAATACGAATGCAACATGTTAATATCAATTATGTACGAGTAGTTGCAACTTCCTGTAGTTTTCATCATCACCGTGTCCACGTCATCAGTCAAATATTAATAACCATCTTCGAAATGGTTGCCTCGCCCTCACAAGTTGCCTCCACCACCCAGCATGAAATTTCCATGGCGCTGATGCCATAAGCACTTATTATTGCCTCCAGATCACGAATCTCCGAAGGACTTCAGTCTCAATGTGATGTTGGTGTGGACCACCGCGCGGGTACAAACCTCCCGACGTCGACATTATCCCCCACCCTCTGCTGATTGGCCACTATGCCTCTGTCTCAACAACCTGATACGCTCTCCCAAAGCAAGCTCGTCCTCTTGTATCCGTTGCAACTGCTCCAATGTCCGCCTCCTCTCCCTTAATAGCTGCTCCTCGTGAAGCAGGTGCTCCAACTCCGCCGTGCTCGGAAGTGACGGTTCCGACGAGTTGGAGTTGATATAATCTCCAATCATAGGCTGTGCTATATTCGTTGCTGGTGGCAGTGACGGTGTAGGATGCGAGACCATGGATCCAGCCTCCGGTGAAACTTCACCTTGTTCCACTGGAGGCGTGACCTCGCCTTCAACAAGTTTCGTCTGTCCTTTGATCAACGCAGTGGTTGCGTCCAATTCAGCCATGCCTTGATGATTTGAGAATGCCGTTGAGTGCGATTTGTCCAGCCCAGAAGTTATGGTGCTCGAGTCCAGTTCATGTCTGTTGGAGATGTCTCCATTATCGAGCTCTGGGACTGACGATTCCTCGTCTTTTTCGGTTGACGCAGCCGTCCGTTTCCGTTTCCAGATAAACAGAATAACGGCCACCAAAGTTACCGCAAGCGCAGCCCCTATTCCGACACCTGCCTTTGCACCTACTGACAATGCATTAGAAGAGTCATTGTTGCTGTCGCTCTCGTCGGTCGTGGGTGCCGTTTCTGCCGTCGGTTCAGTAGAGGGGTTCGCAGTTGTCGCTGATCCTGTCGTAAATGGCCCAGTTTCTCCTGTTGTTGCAGTCATCTCCGATGTGATAGTCGCCGTGGAGCCACCAGAGCCTGTTGCTACTGTAGTCGCCAGTGTGGCTATGACGATTGGTCCGATGGTGACCGTCGTTGCTTCGCCCAATGCTGTTGAGGCGGCATCTATCCAGTCATTTGCGACGCAGTACGCCGCAAAGGCGGCATAGGCCTCTACAAGGACTTGTCAGCACCGCAAATCACAGTCTCAAAACGACTAGACGGGGTTAATCAGGACTGATAGCTACTTTTGAACGTGACGTCTCCTGGGCAGCTACTCTCTATACAGCTCTTGAACTTTCCGCGGTAGTAGCTGGCGATGCTTTGTCTGCAAACGCAGTTGGACGTCTTTCCGAGGCTGCACCACTCGGAGTTTCCAACTGTGAAGCAAATCCGAGAGCAGTACGGGATGTCTTCCAGCTCTTGTGTCAAGGCGCAGCGAACCGCCCAAGCGACGAGGACGTAGATAACCGCAGTGGCCATCATCGCGACAAGAAGCGAGTTGGGGGCTTTTCCCCTGGGGTTCGAGCACAAGCGCCGACGACTCCAGGAGAGGGAGGGTAAAGGTGCCAAACAGACAGGTATGGGGTCGGGGGGCTTCCAACGGGGGTTGGCCTCAGTATGTACTTCGGCGGCGGCCAAGCTGATGGCCTGGGGCAAGACAACACGACATGGACAAAGAAGGACCGCACTGCTAAAGGTCCACGCACTTGCATATTGATGCAAGGATACGACTGGGGCTTCAGACCTTTTCGGGCTATCATGAGTGTTACCGGGTGTATCTTTGGCTCGTTGGTTGGGTCTTATTTACTGGCCTCGTGGGTTCGCCCTTCCATCGTGCCATCCAAACCCCGGTCCCAACAAGATATCGACCACCAACAGAGCGTTCCAACCGAGTGTAGCAGCTGGCGAAGGACCCATAAAGCCCATAGTCTAACCAATTCACTGCTTTTCAAGTTCAAGTCGTCCTATGCCAAGTTCAGCTTGGCACTGCGCCCCGCGTGCGCATGACCAGGTCCCTCGCCTGTGTTGGTGATCACTCTTGAGGCATGGTCCACCTCGCGTCTGCCATATTTGGCATTGTAAGGCGAAGAATGAGGCCACTCCTATCGACCATACGGCCGTTTTCGAACTTCTCTTGATAAAGAGAGATGTCGGGTACCACAATGGCGAGTTGCATGTTTGCCTCTCGGGCCGAGTCCCAGTCGACATGAGATCGCTTGCAAGCAAGCTTATTTTCGTGTCACCCACAGCCAAAGCATAATCCAATGACAAGCACTGCATTCCTCTTTGTCCATATGTACACATCTGTCAAAGTAACTACAAGAATCTCAATGTTTCCTTCTTTCAGCCTCAGCAAACGTTCGGTCCCGCAACCAACGCATCCGCAACCGTCTCCGCAACCGCATCGTGGATGGGATAAGTAGGATGCAGCGTGTTCAGCCAAAAATACTCATTCACAGGCACCCCACAGCTCGCAATAAGCGTATCCTGCGCATCAGTACCGCTGTCCCTCATGTTAGCATCCCATCCCTCATCTCATCTCAGGATCAAAAGAACTTACTTCTCATACGCCTCGCAATACGCCGTCGTGTTCTTCAATCCCGCCGTACTCGCGTACTTCCCGGGCTCCTCAATCGCCCCCGTAAACACCCCATTCGCATCCACAACCCACGCATTCACGCCCTCCCACGCCGTCGCGTTCTTCGCCATCGCGGCAATCTTGCCATTGAAATCCGCCACATCCTCCTTGCACAGCTTCTGCGCGTCCGCGCTCTCCGCGGTCAGCATCGGCGTGCGATCCACAGGCGGCACACTCAACCACACAAAGTTCCGCCCGCCGGCCTCCCAAATCTCCTTAGCCAACCCTTCATACACGCCGACGATCTTGTCGTTCAGCGGACCCGTCGAGTCGGCGCCGTTCCAGTACGAGTTGCCGATGTCGTTCACACCGATCCAGAAGGCGAAGATGGTGTCTGCGCCAGTCCACGCGGGCGCCTCGCGCGCGGCGTACGAGGTGTTGAAGAGCCCGGACACCTGGTCCTTGAGCGTGAGGACCGTGTCGGCGTACGGCTTGACCAGCGCCGCGTCAACGGTCGCGCCGCCGTAGGCGAGGTTGTACGTGTACAGCAGCGAGGCGTTGTGCTTGACGGTGAGGTAGTCGACCCAGTTGGGCCCGTTGCACGAGGTCCAGCCCGGGTAGGACGGGTTGCCGAGCGGGTTGGCGGCGGAGGGGGCCGCGAGGGAGGTGTTGAAGCCTGTTTGGGAGTAGGAGTCGCCGCTGTGTTTTGCGAGGTCAGTATTCGGGCAAGGATGTGTAACTACTGATGGGGGCCGACTTACAAGACGAAAGCGTGCTTGATGCCGGCGAAGCCAGGCCACTCTGCCGTGGCGCCGCAAGCCCTCTTCTCGGTCGCGACGGCGCTCGCGCCCGCGGCGAGCAGACCCGTAGCCAAGATTTGAGACTTCATCGTGAACCCAGCACAACGAACACGACCTCACAGAAACGAATGTATGTCTAAATAAAAACGAAAGGCGTCCGATACGAAATCGATACGAAAAAACGAAAGAAGCCGGTGGGATGAACGACAGGCTCGAAAAGATCGACGGGAAACCTGGGGGATTAATAAACATTAAAGCCCTGAAGCTTTCGAATATCATCAAGGGGGAAATATTTAATCTACATCTCACGTCGCCCCAGATGGCGGCCCCCTCAATTTACACGGAAGCAAGCGATCGGGGGGGTACGGTGGGCTCCGGAGTGCTCGGACGGGCTCCGTTGGGAAAGGCGCCGGCATTGCGCTCCGAAGGGGGTTTTCTTTTTCCTGGCAGGGTGGGTATGTCGGCGCCCTGCGTCTGCGAGCTGCATTCTCCATCCCAAACTGCGCGGAGTTAAGCAGTCCTTTGAAAAACACGGCAATGATTTTCTCAACCTGCGAGAAGCTTTCCTTTAAGGGGGGTTCATCGCATCGTTCTCCCTCCCCGTCGTCCGAACAGGTGCCGATTGAACCGCACCGCGTGTGTGGGGTAGAGTGTCGAGTGTGGAGCGTTGAAGCAAAATAGAGTGAGAGTGACTGGGATGAGACGGGACGGAAATTGGACGTCACGTGCGCGGAGGGGAGGTCTCCGTTTTGGGCGCTCGGCTTTGCTGCCGGGCGGTGACTGGGGGAGTTGCCTGTCGTTCTCGACGGGTTTATTCTCGAGGGGTTTATCATGTTGCGGTCTTCGTCTTTGGAGTTTTGGATCTTTTGATACCAAGTGAGCCCTCTCACCAACTGGCCTGACAGCCTATTCTTTTGGATCAACCCCGGCAGATATATGCGCCACTGGGCTGGTCTGTACTCAGGAGACAGGCTAGTACTCCATTGGACGTTCAGGATCTGAATTCCGCAACACGTTCATCATGTTCCCGTCAATCACTGAGTCAACTGCTAGTGAGAGTAACTATATGTGGTTTGCCTTGTAACAGTGCGTCTCGGCGGGTATTTCTCAATGTGTAGTTTTCCAGAAGCTATGGGCGCGCCGCCTGATCTGCAAACATGAACCCTGCCACAACATGAATCAGGGCTATGCTGTGCCCAACTCTGAGAAAGCCTAGGTGATTAACCAAGAAAGTAAAATATAGAAATAGCATTGCGATGTGCTTGCAACCAACTCCGGCTGCTATATTTATAAACAGCTCTTTATATAAGGTCTGGAGCTTTCTGACGATTCCACTTGCGCAACTCTTCCTCCTAATCTCTCCTACTAGCACAACACCTTCAATACACAAAATGTCCCTCCGCGCAATTTCATTCGTCGTATACCTGGGCGCATTGGCCGTCGTCCGCGGCCAATGGAATAACCCAAACATGTACTGCAACTACGGAACCGACCAGGTCCCTCAACTCAACGATTGCGGAAACGTAAGTCCCACTCCTTGCAACGTTTCTTCAACCTCGCGCTAACTCACATGTCTAGGGTCAAAATGTCTACTGCGTACGCCTCACACCCCCCAGCCCAATTCGAATTGGAAAAGAAGTTTAGATCACTAATTGGAGCCGCAGTGCATGTACCCCGACTGGATCACCGAGGACCCCGGTCTCGCTGCCGGTTTCCCCGTCCACCGCCAATGCACCACCGTGACAGGAACCTGCACCGTGACCGACAGCAATGGAAACGTGGTTAAGAGCAAAGGTGGAGGCGATGCTCCAGGTGTAAGTCCAAACTGCAAGGTTCTCTGTACGGTTCTAACAATTGCTGACTTATGACTTCTAGTTTGGTGCTTGCGTAAGACCTCCTACCTAGACTTCTCACTATGAAACTGCTAACGATAAATTAGTGCTAAATTGTCAGCGTGAGGTCGCACCCCGGCTCTGGACGTGATACGAATAAGGTTCCTAGAAAGGCACACATGGGAGAGATGACAGAGCTTCGGAAAGTCGGCCACAGTAGCTATCAGCGACGGCAACAGGGTCAAGAGTGGAACTGAGGACAGGGTCAACCCGATACACCCTATTGATCCTATTAGAGAAGCTGCTTTGCCAGAGTTGCAGCAAGATGGATGAGGGAAATAAGGAAATTGAATACAGTAGCGACGCAAATATATGACACAGATGGTCTATGAAGTCAAATATCTATCCCACCGGGTGCGACTAAACAACACTACCTTGTACCTCCAGTTAATCTGCACTGATTGGCCACATCTCCGCGCGCTATGTATAGTTCATTGGGGTAGGTACGCTTTGTCTCATGTGAGACCGAATCTCACCTGAGATGTGCCGGAACTCAAGTGAAATCTCACTCAAGGTTCGGTCTCAGCAAAATTGCTCACAATCGATGTCTCTTTAAGCAAGAAGTGAAATTTAAAATCGTAAATTCATTATGAGACGTGTAAGAAAGAGGTCTTCATCCACCTGGACGAAGCGAAAAGCCCGTCAGGCCTTCCCTCAATCGCAACCGCCCGGGCGTCGGTTCGCCGCCAAAAGTTCCATACTCGTAAACATGTATCCTGTCCAAAATTCCAAACCAGTTGTCCTTTTTTTCTATAGGGTAGTAATAGTAGTATGATATCGCCATGCCAGATCCCAGATTCCGGTATAAATAAATGCAACAAAAATGGTCCTTCTCTTCATAGATGAGGTCTGTAGCTCGTCTTGTGTGATATTCATACAATTTGCGTAGGCCGCGAAGCAGCGAGGCGGTGAGTGGCGCCCTTACGTTAGGGTCGCCAGCATGGCGCGCATGAGCTTCGGGGGAGGACCTGTTGAAGAGACCATTGTCAGTCCACATGTTTTGCGACAAGACGCCGGTGTACAACAGATGACGCGCACCTTAGTAGTACTTTGGTACGCTGATGGCCATCCTACCTTTCTTGTCCTTCTCAATCCGCACCCCGCGTCGCGGCTCCTCCACCTTCTCGACCTTCTCCTCGAAGAGCACGACGGCTCCGTCGGGCATCTGCTCCGCGCGGACGAGCTCGCGGCCGTGGGAGTGAGCGCGGCTGTGTTTGCGTGCGTGCAGCTCGGCCTCGAGGGCCTTGATCTCGCTGCGGATGTTCTTACGGGAGCGAGAGCGGGAGCGGCTGCGCCGGCGCTCGGCGATGGCCATGGGTCCGATGGGGATTTCTTCGCTGATTTCACGGCGCTCGTAGACGGTGCCGGTCGTGCCTGAGGTCGTAGTAGTGTACGAGCGGGCAGGCGAGACGTCACGAACGATCGTTGTCTTCTTCCTCTCATAAACCTCCTCGACGGGGGCTGGGGGTGGTGGCGGCGGCGCCTCAACAACCACGGGGGCGGGCGGCGGCGGTGCTGGAGCAGCGATCACCGTGGGAGGCGCGCTAGGTGCTACTACAACGGGGGGTGGTGGGGGAGGAGCGTGGACAGAGGCGGGCGGAGGCGGCGGGAGCGCGGCTACGGGTGGGGGAATGGTGTAGATTTCTTCGTGGCGCTCCTCGATTCTGCCGGCGGAAGAGCGAGCTGCGGCAATTTCCATCTCACCTGCATCATGTCAGAAAGGTGCAACGAACTTTGAAATGAGGCTACTGACTCTGCTTGTACTCCTCACTCAACTTGAGGAGCTCATCGATATTGTCCTGGCCGAGGGCCTTGAGAACGATGACGGTATTACCCTGCAGACGTTAGTCGGCTGTTTGATGCGGTGAGCGGCACAAAGAAACTCACCTCCTCGAGGTAGGGGTATCCCAAGTCGATGAGGGCCCTCTTGGAAACGAGGCGGGCAGGGATACGAGTCTTGCCCTTCTTCGGGTACTCGCTGCGGATGGTTGTGGCACCACTGGTGCTGGTCGACCTGCTGGAGGTGCTGCTGGACCTGGAGCTGCTTCTGTGTGACTTTGTCCTGGTGGACCTCGAGACCTTGGACTCTCTGCTGCGGTCTCTGCGTCTGCGCGACCGTACGACCTCGCGCTCCTTCACTCGCTCGGGCATGTCCCTGTATTCCTCATCGCCGTAAAAGCCTGGCTCGGCAATCTGGATTTCCTCGTAGCGCTGGGAAGGTGCAGAAGCGAGCTGACGGCTGCGGGGCAGCGGGATGGGGACGTAAGGCGGCGCCCTGTAGTCCTCGCGGCGGATGTCTTCTCTGCGGACAGGAACCGGATACTCCTCACGGCGCTCCTCCCAGAAGCGAGGGAGGGGTTTGCGGTCGTAAGTGTCGAGGGATGATTGACGGCGGACCATGGTCGGGCGGCGGATGGGAGAAGGGCTGCGGCGCTCTCTTTCAAGGTGCAGACGACGATCGAATTCGCGATCAAAAGGCTCACCACGGCGAGGTCCAGGTCCAGGGGGTCCGGGGGCGTAACGATCCTCTTCATAGTAGCGGCGGTCCCGAACGATTTCCTCGTCGTAGCCGCCGCGGCGGGATCCACGTTCGCTACGGTCGTAACGTTCATCGGAGTGTTCCCTGCCACGGCGAGGGGGCGGGTAATCTCTGTAGTCGTCGCGCTCCTCAAAGCGGCTGCGTTCATCGAAAAAGCGGCGGTCGTCTCCGTAGTTGCGGTCACGCTCCCGCTCGTACATGAAGCGGTCGCGGTCCCAGCGTTCAGCGCGGCCGGCCATTGTGGGCAGTTGAAACGTATGTACGGGTGGGTTTGGAGACGAAATAAAGTCGGATTAGGGTATCACAAAATTCGCAGGAAAAAACGTGGTTGTCGCTAGAGGAGGACCGGGTGTTTACTGACGGTGTCCTTTAGGCGGTGGAATGGTCGGATGATGACAGAAGTTCGTGGTGGTGAATCCGGGAGAAATGCTGAGTGAGTGCTCGTGTTGCGGGATCCCAGATTTCAGAGCGATGACGACACTTCAAAAGGGAGAAAGAGCGAGAGAAGAGGGGGAAAAGCGGGATAATGTGTGCTGCGTAGTGGTGTAATGTTCCCTCTAACGCGAGCGAGCCGGGCCAATAGCGCTGGTAGTGTCGGTGAAGACCGTTGACCCGCCTTGTTCAGTGGTCCAGTGTGGGTATGGATTGGATAATGGAATAGTGTACCGGTGCCGCCCTGCGTTGCGTGGCGTGCGAGTACCGTAGTTGCTTTAAGGCCAAGGGTCCAGATGCTGCGACACTGTAACAGTGGCAGTGCGAGTTTCCGGCGATGAGCGAGAGGTGCGGGGGGAGGCAGAGAGACCCCTTTGGCTGGCTGGGCCGATGACCGACGAGCGATGGGGCTCGATAACGGGTGATGTGATGCAAGACCGACGGGACTGGCTGGATGACTGGGTGTTCCAGCAAGAGTCGCCTCGTGTGGTGGTAGACGTGGGTGGTAGCCGGCCTATGAGAAGTCGATGCAAGGCCAGGAAAAGCCCACGAGTATGCCAGCTGACCTCACCGAACTGGACCTGTGACCTAGACCCGATGATGGACGGTCCTGGGTCTCGACGCTGCTCCCTCGTACTGGACGACAAGAGTCTTTCGAACTGCTGCTGTTGCTGTTGCTGCTGTTACTGCTGCTCCTGGGGTGGGAGAGATGACAGCCTTATGGTCGCTTTAAGGGTCCTTGAGAGAAGAGATCATTCGAGAAAAAGAAGGGGGCTGGGCGAGCTGAAGCGTTTTTGTAATTGTAGATTTAGTCTTTGGGCACGACGGAGATTCTTGGTGGGGAGCCAAAGCAGGCTTTTTGACGACGGACGCCGGGGCAGGGGCTGCTTTGGAAAATCGACGCCGGTGGCAGCGGGGAGGATGGTGGGTGTTGGTGATGCCTCGTTGAAGCGATGATCCCGGCTCGTCTGGCGTCTGGCGTCTGGATGGTGCAACTTGGTGGTGGGAAGAACGGGTGGTAGGGCAGAGATGCCGGCTGTTAGAGCTGCCAACGAGGGATGGACCGTTGCTCTCCCGCATGCCGCAAACAGACACCAATTAGGATGCGAATCTGCGTCCGAACTCGAGAAGCAAAGCCTGTTTCATCGTCAGACAAGCTCTGGTTCGTGAAAGAGTACCCCTCCGCGGCGCCCCCCTGTCCCCTCCGCAGCACCCTCTTAAGCCTAATCGGGCAGTTTGTAGTAGCTACAGCTATAAGTAAATCTCCTATAGTAGCTATACTAAAAGTATTATTATATAAAATAAGTTATATAATAAATAGTATATTAGTTATTTAACTACTAAAGTACCTAAAGTACTTAAAAAACCCTCTCTATAGTCCTTATAGTAGTAATAGCCCTAATAGTAAGTATAACGCCTCTTTATAATATTACTATTAATTTAAAAGCTATAGAAGTAATAGATATTACTAGCTTAGCTAGCTTAACTTAAACTAAAGCTAAAGTAGCATTTAGCTATAGTTTTACTAAAATAAAAGCTAAAGTAGTAGAGATAGTAATAAGTAGTAAAAAACTAATAGGAGTAGTAGCTATTATAAAATAAACTATTACTATATTAATATATTAATAGTAGCCTTAATTAAGGCTTATAGATAGGCTATAAGAACTTTATTAGCTTTCTCTACTACTATTTTTTACTTCTTCTATAGCTATATAGTTAATACTATTAATATAGTTAATAGTGTTAGAGTAAGTATTATATTATACTCCTAAGTAGAGAGTTCACACTATATTAATATATTATAAGGGTTAACTACTACTAAGTTTAAGCCTTAAAAAGTTTATATTAGTACTATATAGAGGGTATTATTATTATTAATAATTAGGGTAGCTTATTAGTAGTTATACTTATTAACATAAGTATAAGCGTATTTAGGGGCGTGGTATATGCGCCTATATAGTATAGGGTTATAGATAGGGTTAAGTTATAATAAAAGGTGATAATCCTAAGTATTTATAGGTATTTAATTATATAGATAATAATAAGGGAAGAGATATATTATGATAATTCTTATTAATATAGTTAGCAGGTTATTCCCTAAAGTAGGGAAAAGTGAGGGGAAAGATAACCTAAAATATAACCTACTAAACTACTAATTATATAAAGTACTTATATAATTATATATATTATATAATTAATATTATAGTTATAGGTTATAATAAATAGAGTATTTTTATATAAGGTTTTATATTTTAAAGTCTATTAGTTTATTTTATATAGAATATTTAAGTAAATAAGTATTATTATAAGTATTATTATTATTATATAAGATATTATATATTAATATCCCCCCTTAAGGTATATATAGCTAATTTATAGTATATAGCTTACTTACTTAATATATATATACGTTATAGGTATAAAAAACTTAAAAACCCTATAGGAAAAATAAGAAAAATATTCCTATATTATATAATATATTTTATAATTAGTTAAAAAACTCTTATTAAAGAACCTTATAAGTAAAAAGGTAAGAGAAAAACTAATAAGTTATTTCTTTAATATAGTTATTATTATTATTAGTATTATTATTATTATTATTATTATTATTATTATTATTATTATTATTATTATTATTATTATTATTATTATTATTATTATTTATTATATTAAGTATATTATTAAATATAACTTTACCTAAAGGCTTAATTAATATATCTATAATATTAAACTTAGTATTTATATAAAATAATATTATATCTTTATTTAATAAAGATTCTCTAGTAAAATAATATTTTATATTAATATACTTAAATTTCTTATGAAATTTAGGATTTTTAGTTAGTTTTTTAGCTACTAAATTATTTATAAAAATCTTAGGTTTATTTATAAGATTAAAACTTAGATTAATTAAATTAAAATTATAACTATTATATAGATATAAGGCTTTTTTTATTACTTTAGTTAAAGCTATATATTTAGCTTTATAAGTAGATAAAGCTACTATTTTTTATTTTATAATATTATAAGATATTATATTATATAATCCCTAGTAAAATATATAAACTAATATAGATTTTCTATTATCTAAGTCTCTAGTTTAATTAAAGTTTAAATAACTTATTAAATCCTATATTATATTATTATTATAGTTATAATAAATTCCTTTATTAGGATAATTATTTATATAACTTTATAAATAATCTAAAGTTATAAAATACTCTTTAGAAAGGTTTATTATATATCTTAATAATATTATAACTACTAAAGCTATATTATATTTAGTTTTTAAAGCTAGATATATAAATACTTCTATCTACTACTAAAACTATAGAATTTCTTCTTTAGTAGTAGTATATTTATTTATATATAATTTTATATTATCTCTTATAGGAGTTATAAATAGATTTATATTAGTTTTATTATATTTATTTAATATTTTTTATATATATTTAGTTTAATATATAAAGAAAGACTTATTAGGTTTATTTATATTAAACTTATAGCCTAAAAAGGTATTAAGCTCTTTTAATAGTTATATTTTTATAAATTACCTTAGTTTATTATATATATAGTTACTAATAGTAGTATTATTAGCTACTAATAATATATTATCTATATAGTAATAAATTATAGCTTTATAGCTATTTTTATTTAATATAAATACTACTTTATTATAAAGTAAAATAATAAATCCTAATTTTAATAATATAGCTTTTAAATAGTTATATTATAGTCTAAAGCTTTATTTTAACCTATATAAAACTTTTAGAAGCTTATAGTAATATTTACTATTATTAGACTTATAGTTATAATTAAGATTAAATTCTAACTTATTTATAGTTTTATTATATAAAAAACCTATTAGTAATACTATATATATATCTATATCTATATTAATATAAATAAATACTATAATAATATTATATTATAAAAAAATCTAATCTTCTTTTATAATAAATATAACTATAAACCTATAACTTTTAGGTTTATAGGTAATAAAAAAGGTTTCTAAATAATTAATACTTAAATATTAATTAAAACTTTAAGTAACTTATTTTATTTTATACTTATAAATATTATTTATTTTATCTTTTAATTTTATAGTATATACCTATCTACTACTTAATAGATAAATATTATCTAATTTTTATATAATTTCTTAAGTTTTTATATCTTCTATTTAAGTTACTTCTAATTATATAGCTTAAATCTAATTATCTTTATATAGAGAATTTAAAGCTTATCTTATATTAGAAAGCTTTTCTAATATAATAACTAATAGTATATAAGAAGCTTTTTCTATAGAATTAGTTCTAATAGTCTTATTATTATTAGTTATAATATTATTATTTATTTTATATATACTAAGAGTAAGATAGTTTTAAATAGTAAATAATAGTGCACTTTTAGTATTATTAACTATATTATTAACCTATTAGTAGTTTTTTTTAGCTTCTTCTAATAGAGAGGGGATCTTTATTAATAACTTAGATTTTTCTTTATTTATTTCTCTATTATTAATACTAATAGTTTTCTTACTATTATTATATAAAATATTTATATTAATATTAGTATTATAGCTATTATTATATAAAATAGTATTATAATTTTTATAGCTATTATTAATAGTATTATTATTAGTATTATTATTATTATTTATATTATTATTATTATTAATAATACTCTTATTACTTAGATTCTTAAAAGCGTTATTAGTAGTAGTAATATCTCTACTTATAGTAGAATTATTACTATAAGAAATAGATTAACTAAAAATATCTCTTAGTAAACTATTTTAAGTAGTATTATATCTATTATTATTAAGTATAATATTACTATTAATATCTTTAAAGTAGGTATTTATATTTATAAGAAGTTCTTTATAATAAGAAATAAAAATATTTTCTAAAACTTTAATATCTTAAGACTATAAAGCTCTCTTTAGTTATATATCTTAGATTTTATACTTATTAGATCTATAATTAATTATATAGCTTTAATATACTCTAATATTTAGTTTCTTAATTTTAAGATCTTTATTCTTATAGTAATATATACTACTCTATATTTTTATATTATTAATATTAGGTTTTATATTATTCTTTATTTTATAAAACGTTTTATACTTAATAGAGCTATAAGAAGTCTTATTATATATATAAAGAGTAGTATAAAAAGCTTTATTTTATAAGTAGTATAGTAAACCTAAATTATATAATATAGTTTTTATTTTATTAACTATAGTATATATAGTATACTTTATAAGTCTATTAAGTTTATATATATAAAGAGGTTTTATATTATAGATAATCTTACTATTTATATATATAAGTTTAATATATTTATTATTAAATTCTCTACCTCTATTAGTAGATATTTCTTTTATTCTTTTATTATTATTATTATTATTAATTTTAGCTTAAAATTTAAGAAAAGCATTAAGTATAATTTCTTTAGCTTTATTTTTTAATAATTTTCCCTATATAAAATAGGAATATTTATCTATAAAGATAATAAAAAGGTTATATTTATTATATATAATAGGTATTATAAGCTTATATAAGTCTAAAGCTATATAATCTAGATAATTTAAATTTTTATTATAAACCTATTTTTTACTAGTTTTAATAATAAATTTACTTTTATAATAAGCTTTATAAAGTAGTAATTTATAATTATTATTATTATTATTTATATTTATATTTATAGTAGTATTATCTTTTATTTTTAAAAGAGTTTATAAATATATATATTTAAGACGTTTATACTATAATTAAAAGCTATTATTATTATTATTATTTATATTATTATTAGTTATAATATTATATATATAATAATTATTATTATTAATAAGAAATTAGAAGAAATATAAGTTATTCTTCTTTACTCCTATAGTAATAATATAATCTTTATTAATATTATATAAAATAAGTTATTTCTATATAATAGAAGTAATACTTAATAAATCTAACTTAGATTAACTAAATAGATTAATACTTAGTTTAAATATATAATAAATATCTTTTAATATAATATTATTATTATTAAGATATATTATTAAATCACTTTTTAGAGTAGAAATAAGAGTTTTTATTTCTCTTTATTTTATTATTTTATTTATTTTTATAGGATTTTTTATAAAGTTATAATTATTAACTATATAAATAGTAGCTATAGTATTAATATAAAAATTAACTATTTTTTTATTCTTATTAGTATAACTCCTTATTTTTCCTTTTTCTTTAATAAAAAACTAATTAATTAAATAACTTAAGGAAGGATTATTAATATTTTTATTTATATTATTAAGAGTTATATAATATATATTTTTAAAAAGAATATCTCTTTTTTCTTTATTAGAAAATAAATCTATTAAATCTATAGGATTTTTAAGATTATTAAGAGATATATAGGGGGTAATATTATCTAAAATAGTTATATTAATTACTTCTTTTTCTTTATCTTTAGTACTATTAATATTAGTAGAAGGTTTTTTCTATTAACTAAGTACTTTTTTAAGATATAGAAAAGTATAGTTTTCTTTAGTATAGTTTATTTTTTTATAATTTTTATAATATAAATTTTTCTACTTTTTCTAAGGTTTTTTATTTATTTTATTTTTATTTTTATTTTTATTATTTTCTTAGTTTTTATTTTATTTTTTATTCTATTTATTACCTTTAGTAGTAATATTATTAACTACTTTTTTACTTCTTTTTCTCTTATACTTATTTATAAAACTAATATATAAAGAGTTTAAGTTATAAATAGTAAAATTAATCTTAAGAGACTAAGTTATAAAAGTTATAAAAGCTTTATAAGTCTTATTTAGACTATTAAGTATATAAACTATAACTATTTAATTAAGTAGTTTAAGCTAATTATAAGATAAATTATCTATAAGTTTTTTTATTTTATTTATATAATTTTCTATAGATTTAAAGTTATCTAAAGAAGTATTAAAGAACTCTTTATAAGTTAAAAATTTATTTATAAAACCTATAAACTTATATAGGGTTTTTAAATATTTTTAAGCTATATAGGTATTAGAATTATTTTTTATAACTTTAAAAAGCTTATTATTATAGAATAACTATATATAACTTAAAGCTTTATAGTTTTTATTTTTATTAATAGAAAAAATAAGTTTAATAAGGTCTATAGTAATATTTTTACTATATAGTAAAGCTTTAATATATATAGTTTATACTTTATAATTCTTAAAGCTTATAAGTTTTAAGAATTAAACCTTAAGATTAGTTATTATTACTTTAATAAATTATAATATATAGTTATAAACTTTATATAGGATAAATAATAATAAAGTTATATAATTTAAGAGCTATTATATATATAGTATAGTAGTTCTTAGAGTAATATTATAAGAGTTAAAAACCTAGAAAGTTAAAGTTTAACTTAGAAAAAAGAGTATTTTTTTCTTTCTCTTTAATTAATATTTTCTTTAGCTAAACTTCTATTTAACTAAAAAGATATATATCTTATATAGTAAATTAGTTAAGAAGAAGTCTATTATATTATAAATATAAGTTTAAACTAAATTAAGAATAAACTAAAAAATAGTTTAAAGAGATAATTTAAAAGATATAAATTAAATAAAGTAGTAATAAGAGACTATCTACTTAAAGAAGGATTAATAGAAGTATAGTTAATTTATATAGGATTAAATATATAGATTTATAAAAAATATATTTTATAGAACTAAACTACTAATCTAGCTAGTATATTAATTTCTATAAAAGTAGTATAAATAGAAAAGTATTTAAAAGATTAATTTTTAGTATATATAACTTTTAAGTAGAAGTAGAGTTTTATAAAAGAGTAGAAGAGAAGTAAAGAAGTAAAAAGAATAGAAGTTATCTCTAAACTAAGCTTATAACTTATTAATATAAGTATAAGCGTATTTAAGGGTATAATATATATACTTATATAATATAAAGTTATAAATAGAGTTAAGTTATAATAAAAAGTAATAATCCTAAGTATTTATAAGTATTTAATTATATAGATAATAATAAAAGAAGAGATATATTATAATAATTCCTATTAATATAGTTAGTAGGTTATTTCTTAAAGTAGGGAAAAATAAGGGGAAAAATAACTTGAAATATAACCTACTAAACTGCTAATTATATAAGGTACTTATATAACTATATATATTATATAATTAATATTATAATTATAAGTTATAATAAATAGAGTATTTTTATATAAGGTTTTATACCTTAAAGTCTATTAGTTTATTTTATATAGAATATTTAAGTAAATAAGTATTATTATAAGTATTATTATTATTATATAAGATGTTATATATTAATAATACTAAGTTAATATTATATTAAGGTTAAGCTTATATATTGCTTTATAGAGAGTAATAATTTTAGGCTAAAAATATATATTAGTTATTATTTTAACTAGGGTAGTAGATATAAATAAACTAAAGTTTAATTAAGCTATTAGTAGTTATTATAATTATTACATAATAGGTAATATAATAGATCCCTTAATTTAAGCTAATTAAGAAGGTTATAATAGTAAAGTAAGCTTTATTACTATTAGAAGTTACTAGTATATTTTGTTAACTTTTTAGTATATAATTTATCTAAAAAAATAGCTTCTATAGCTTTATATTAACCTTAAATTATATTAAGTACCTTTAAACTAACTTAAAAAATAAGTAACTTAGTTATATTCTTATTAAAGTAAATAGCATTAAAGTATAACTTTTTATTACTAATATAGTAGTAGTAATATATTTCTTTCTTCTTTACTATATTAATAATAGTAATATAGAGGTTATAGAGGTTAGAGAGGTAGTTATAGAAGTAACTTTTAAGTTTAGTATAAGCTAACTCTATATAAGAGGTAACTTTAATACTATAATTTTAGAGATTTTTGATAGTATACTTATAGAACTATAAGTAGAAGGGAATATAAGTCTTTTTGAGGTAGTTAAGAAGGTATAGCTAGTTTTTAAATATCTTATAGAGTTTTACCTACTTTTTATTAAACTTAGCTTTAGTTAATATATAGTAGTATACCTTTTAAGTATATAAAAAGCTATTAGTAGAATATTTAAAATTATTATTAGTTATAGAGGATAAAAAATATAGTAGTAGTATAATATTAGTATAGGTTATTAAAGTAGAGTTATTATTAAGTAGGGCTTCTAAAGAGATTAATTTAACTACTAAGTACTTATTAGCTTTATTAGAGTAATTAAGCGTAATATTAGCCTCTAAATTAAAGCTATTAAAATTTTCAGCTTTACTTATAGTTAAATTAAATAAATTAAAAAGTTTAGATTTATTAGAGCTAAAATTATTCTAATAAAGCTATAAAGTAGCCTATTTTAGATTTAACTCTATAAGTAATCCTTTCTTAAGTATACTATCCTACTTCTACTTAATATTTAATATTATATTTTTTAATATATACTATAAGTAAATTTACTATAATACTATATTAAATACTATTAATATATAATATCTTATATAATAATAATAATACTTATAATAATACTTACTTACTTAAATATTCTATATAAAATAAACTAATAGACTTTAAGGTATAAAACCTTATATAAAAATACTCTATTTATTATAGCTTATAACTATAATATTAATTATATAATATATATAGTTATATAAGCACCTTATATAATTAGCAGTTTAGTAGGTTATATTTTAAGTTATCTTTCCTCTCACTTTTCCCTACTCTAGGGAATAACTTACTAACTATAATAATAGGAATTATTATAATATATCTCTTCCCTTATTATTATCTATATAATTAAATACTTATAAATGCTTAAGATTATCACTTTTTATTATAACTTAACCCTATCTATAACCCTATACTATATAGGCGTATATACTACGCCCCTAAATACGCTTATACCTATGTTAATAAATACTACTCTTATTACTTTTTTAAGCGCTTTATTAAAATCTATTAATAATACTTTAAGTAGAGTAATTAATACTACTTCTACTATTAATTTAAAGCGTATTAATACCTACTTAAATATTACTATATCCTCTCTAGAAATAAAATAAAATATAATATTAAAAATTATATAGATAGTAGTTATTCCTATAATTTAGAATAGTAGTATATTAAATTAATTAACTTATTACTTTTAGTAAGCTTTTTTCTATTATATTTAATACTAAACCCTTACTAACTTTATATATATTATCTATTATTAGAAGTTTTAGGTTTCTCTATTATATCTTAAAGTACTATAAATATATCTAAAATATATTATTAATCTTACTTATTTTAAAGTTTCTATATATTTTAATATACTTAATATTAAAACTACTCTTAAGTTTATATAAAAAAACCTATATTAATAAGAGGGGGTTATATTTCTCTTATTATAAGGTTTTTTAGAAGTTTTATATATCTTATTTTTAAATTAATATATTTATTTCCTCTTTAATTTAGCTAGTAATATCCCTTATTATTAACTTACTACTTTTTAAGAGGGATTCTACCCTCTCTTTAATAACCTCCTTACTAACCTCTTATTAACTCTAAATTTAAAAAGTATAGCTAGTAGTATAATATTTAGCCTTAAGTAGTAAGTAGTTATACTTATTATTAATCTTAAGGTATATATACTTATTATTAGTTATAATAATCTAACCTAACTACTTATAGCTTATTTTTAAAGTTTTAAAGCTATAATTAGTAACTTATAAAGTTTTTAGCTTACTCCTATAATTATAAATAAAATCTTATTATATTATAATACCTTAAATATTCTTTTTTAACTTATTTTTTATTATATTATAGCTAAAGCTATATTAATACTAATAGACTTTCTTAATAAAGCTATTAAAGCTAAGATCTTAGAGAACTATTTTAAGTAATATTAATAAATATAAAAATAAGCTTTTTAGGTTAGGATATCTTATTTCTATATAGCTCTATATTCTATACGTTTTACTACGAAATATTATATTACTTTATCTCTAAGGGTAATACTGAGATATATAACTACGCCTTAACCTCTACTACTTGTATAACTACGCGAAAGTAAGTAAGCTATAGCTATATACCTGATTAGGCTTAAGAGGGTGCCGCGGAGGGGACAGGGGGGCGCCGCGGAGGGGTACTCTTCGTGAAATGCCATCACCGCACAGAGGGGCAGAGATTGCCGGGCCTTAACAGCAGCCATCAGCGCCATATCGAGCCGTCGCGAGCGTCGTCCAAACTTGGTGGGAAGTCGGGGGCTGCAGCAACAAGGCTACTCCTTGCAGACAGCAGCCCACCAAGGCCCGTGTCGTTGCCTTTCGCTTCCATTCCAGCCTTTGACCATTCCAGACCCGGTCCACCGCGTCCTTTAGCCTCAGTTGATTAACCCGCTTTTGTTCGCGATTCGAACCTGACAGTCGCCGCTTGGGCAGCCATCGACGGGGAAAGAGACTGAAATGAGTGTGAAATCTTCGCCCATCGCCCCCGGGTGATCCATGGACCACGACCCCGTTGTTGGGCTTGAACAGATCGACGGAGAATGGGGGATGCTGGGGATGCCGGTCGGCGGATGGATGGGCGGAAAGAGGTTAATTCTCTCGTTTGACGGCGGGTTTGGCGAGGGTGGGCTGTCAGTTGTCTCGTCTGGACTTTTGGACCGCGGGACGTCTCGTCCGTCGCCCTCGGCGTCTGCTTCTTTCTGGTGGCCTCGCAACGCGTCTCGTCGGTCCCTCAGTCCCTCCCTCCCTTTCGTGGCCTCTTTACCTCAGCCTCAACCGCGGAATGCTTCTCGACACCGGAATCTGTCGCGCTGTCGTCACAGTGCGGCCGCCTCACTGTTGCTGCAGCTGCGCCGGCCAGCGTGCGTTGTTGAGCTCTCTGGCGGGCGGGGATGGACTTGACCGCCACCATGCTCGATGACGTCGGGCACCGAGTCTGCCTCCAGTCAGTGCTCTGCGTCCGTCGCCCAACCAGGCTACGGACCCCCTACCAAGCAGCACGCAGCACGCAGGGCGGCAGCGTCTTAGCAGCGGCAGCGATAAGACCCGGGCAGGGGGTGCCTCTGAGGCGCCTGGGGACTTGGAAGCCGCAGGAAGGGCCTGAGGAAGCCCTGGGACGCGTAGGAGCCCTAGGTTGATTGCGAATCTCCACCGAGGAAGCGACGTTGTGTGCCCGATGGCGGCCCTATTGGACGACTGGCGGCTCTTGGTGCCGGGGTGTTCCTATTCTAGGCGATGGTGTATTTGTGGCATTATGCTTGTGATTTTGGCATTGTGCTCGAGGCGTGGCCGTGTGCCAGCGACGGCGGTGCAGGCTGTCAATTCCAAACCGATTCCAATCGGCTGGAACGGCTGATATGTGCGTCATGACTCTGTTGGCGATGGAATTAGAAGTGTGGATTGGATTGGAAAAAGACACTGGACAAATGCCATTTGCGCGTAGGAAGAGAAGGAGAGGAGGAGAACCGATCTCGAATAAGCTTAGGTAGGTACCTCAGCGGACGACCGTGCAGTACGTGCCTCGATGGTAGAAAAGCTGGGGTGTGTTATCTTTCTCGGCTATCTGCTTAGGTAATTGCGATCACAGATAAGAACAGGCTTGACTGGCGGGCACGTGGTGACGAGCCGACAGAGTGGATCCAGGCCTGGGCATTGATGGTGTCCACTGAGCGCTGGGTCTGCCCCAGGTCGACCGGCTTGACCACCGGCCTCCCGGCCGAAGCAAACATCGTCTGGTTCTCGTGTCAAACACCAAACCTTGGACCTAAGGTTTTTCTCGACGTGTTCGACCGAAAATACCAGGACACCCTTCCTGCGCGGGTGTCCGAGTCACGCCTTACGACACCTGCTGAAGCACCAGAAGGCCATCGAAGGATCAAACCGCCTCGCATTGGTCTGTCTCGATGATCGTCAACAGCCACCTTTTGCGAGAACCGGGGAGCACAAACACGGGCTTGAACTGGTTCTTGGGACTTCCTATCGCTGCCATCAACCACACAACATGCCTACTCTGATGGCACATCGAGGCCCCCGAGAAATACGGCCTGACGGATCCGTGTGACGGTCCCAGCCCAACGACGCGGGCCGCCTCCACGTGCTGCCGCCGTTAAGCTTACCTCCATCCGGTCGACGTTCGTCCCACGGGGTTTTGCTTACGTCTCTCCGTCTGCGGCATACCCGCAGCTTGCTTACGATATTCCGAGTTACGAGTTCCGGACGACAGCTTTCCGAAGCAGCATGGTCCGCGGGGCACCTGCACAACTCCGAGAGTCTCAGAGCACAAGAAGCATCGGCCGAAAGGAACGTCCCAGACGAGGCAAGAAGCCGCGATGCACCCGAGGACGAAAAGAAGCCTGTAACTCGACGGCTGCTTGTGTCTGGCCCAGGTTTATGAGTCTCGCATCACGGCAAGTGCCGCCATTGCCCTCCCTCCGTCCCTTCCCTGAAGGAGCAACATTGCGACAGCATCCAAATCGGTCCGAGGGCTGTCACACCGATATGGGGCTTTTGCGAGGGGCCATCTGCAACCATTCCATCGCATCTTTCAACAGTTCGAGATATCATTTTCGAGGGGATCGACTTGCATTTGTTGGGGATTGCGATGGTGCCCTGAGATTGTTATAAATCTGCCCGGATCGGATATCCCGGACCCTCAGACCCCTCCGTTGCTCCACTGAGACACCGCAACCGGCCGAACAACGCGCGGGAAAGCCGGCCCCAAGAAACACACGCACTCCAGGTCGACCATCTAGGCAGCTGAGACTTGACTCGACTCAACCTGCAGAAGGAAGCATGCGGACGTCAGACTTGGACACGCGCAGGCGGAAAACCCGGAGATATGTCTCGAATTCGGCGTGTGCCTCCGTCTGGAGCTGGCCGCGACCGCATTCCCACCGACAAGCTATCGCCAACATCGAGACTTGGCTTCAAGGCTGTTGATCCTGCGGCTGCAATGTGGCAGTTGACATGTGTGCCCTTGAGCATTTCGTCCTCAGGATGGGTGCTGCTGGAGGGTGTCTTATTGGAGGACCGAGCTACAGCTTACCTGGCCACCCCTGGCATCAAGCACAAATGGCTGCCACCCTTGGGAGCTCTGGCCTGGACCATCCCATCGGATAAAGGCAGATGAACCTCGAGCACCAACGGTGCGCCGGTTGCCGATGTCGAGTGCCGACTTTTCATCCCGAAACGAGAAAAGGGAATGGGTTCCGATCTGCATTCCTCCACAGTCGCGCCGAGCATTGGCTAGTCCAATGTGCGAGGACGCCGCAATCCCGCTTGCAAGACAGCATCAGAAAGCGAAAAGTCTATTGCGAGCTTCTCCTTTCAGAACGTGCAGCTTGTCTGTCGCATTTTGCTTATCAGAGCTCCAGTCTTCAGAAGCATCGGTGTCACATTCAACAATGCTGCTGCAGCTCAATCACAAGAGAAGAAACGCGTAAACAAACACCCGCCATCTTCATTTCATCACACCTGCATCCTGCCATCCCTGAAACCCAGAGGCCGTTGCAACGGTCTAGGCAGATCATTGCCGTTCCCTTACCACGTCATCACCAAAAGCACCACCCTCACTGGCCGAGGTGGGAGAGGAAACGAGGACGCCGACTAACCAGGGCTCGGGCGTGGGCCAAATGCGATGCAATCGGATTGGCCTTGGACGTCTCCCGAGCTGGCATCCGATGCAAATTGATGACCTACGCCTCCCGGGCTGGTGGATGTTCTTACCCCGCGTTGCGTGTGGGAGAAGCCGTCTGGGGTACGCCGCCGCGCCGCCACGGCGCATCTCCACTCACACCCAAATCTGGGGGAAAAGACGACCAGGGGTGTTGTTTGTGGTTGTGGCCGCGAGGTATAGAAACATCGACACGTCCCTGCGAGATCTTGCTCCATCTTCGTGGACCCTGAGCTCCCTTTCTGCACATTCTCATTACACAACAGCTTTGCTCCATCTCTCGGTGTTGAGTAAGGCCGTACCACCTCCCAGCCGAATTTCCGAGCTCCACCAGCGCTGCCGCCCCCGGTCACCGCCGTGACTGCTCCGCCAAGAACCGAGAATTTTCGCTTGCAAGAGACGGTCTCCGAGGAGGAGACCCCCTCTTTCCCGTCAAAATGAGTAACGACAAGCCGGTTGTCGAGAACATCGACAACATCAACGCAAACATGGGCCAGACGATATCTTCGGAGTTCAAGAGGCCGGACCTGGAGAAGTAAACACCGCCAGCAAGCTACAACCACCCGGATGGATCTCACTAACACGTCACAGGAGTCATCCGGAGGAGTTCGTGTACGATCGGGCCGCCGAGCGGAAGCTCCGACTCAAAATCGACCTGGCCATCGTTCCGACCGTCAGCCTGCTGTACCTTTTTTGCTTCATCGACAGAGCCAACATCGGTTAGTTTCATTCCCGTGATTGCGTCCACCAGCCAAGCTGACTCGCCCCAGGCAATGCCCGTATCGCTGGTTTCGAGACAGACTTGGGCATGAAAGGCTACGACTACAACGGCACGCTATCTGTTTTCTACATCTCCTACATCATTTTCGAAATTCCCTCAAACATTCTCTGCAAGCTCGTCGGCCCAGGATGGTTCATCCCGCTCATCACGCTCCTCTTCGGCATCTGCTCGCTCGGCACAGCATTTGTCCACACGGTCCCCCAGGCGATGGGCGTCCGTTTCCTACTCGGAATCTTTGAAGCAGGTTAGCATAACGCACAACATCCGTCCATCACATCATAATACTGACATGACCAGGCATGATGCCGGGTATCGCCTACTACCTCTCCCGCTGGTACCGCCGCTCCGAGCTCGCCTTCCGCCTCTCCCTCTACATCGTCATGGCCCCCCTCGCCGGCGCCTTTGGTGGCCTCCTCGCCTCCGCCATCCTCCGCCTCCCGCACTTCGGCGGCCTGCACACCTGGCGCATGATCTTCGCTATCGAGGGCATCATCACCATCGGCCTCGGCCTCCTCGGCTTCATCACCTTGACCGATCGCCCCGCCTCCGCCCGCTGGCTTACCGCCGCTGAGAAGAAGCTCGCCGAGGCCCGCGTCCGCTCCGAGCGCGTCGGCCAGGCGCACCTCCTCGACAAGATGGACACCCGCAAGCTGCGCCGCGGCATCTTCAACCCCGTCGTGCTCTCCACCGCCTTCGTCTTCCTGCTCAACAACGTCACCGTCCAGGGACTCGCCTTCTTCCTCCCCACCATCGTCAAGGGCATCTTCCCGGGCTCCTCCGTCGAGCGCCAGCAGCTCTTCACAGTCCCGCCTTACGTCGTCGGCGCCTTCTTCACGGTGCTCCTGCCCTGGCTCAGCTGGCGCATGGACCGCCGCCAGATCTTCTTTATTTGTTCCTGCCCGCTCGCCATGGTCGGCTACATCCTCTTCCTCGCCAGCCACGAGCTCAAGGTGCGCTACGGCGCCACCTTCCTCATCACCTCGTCGGTCTTCGCGCTCGGCGCGCTCACGAACGCGCAGGCGTCGGCAAACGTCGTCTCCGACACGGCGCGCAGCGCGGCCATCGGCACGAACGTGATGCTGGGCAACTGCGGCGGGCTCGTCAGCACGTGGGCGTTTTTGCCTTGGGACGCGCCGGACTACAAGATCGGCAACGGGCTCAACCTTGCGACGATCAGCACGATTTTGGTGCTGTCGACGGTGACGCTGATCTGGATGAACCGGGACAACCGCCGGCGCGAGGGGCGGGTTGCGGAGGAGGAGCTGAGCGGCGTTTCGTCTGAGGAGGAGAACGATTTGGACTGGAAGCATCCGTCGTTCAGATGGCGGCCGTAGATTTAGTTCGCGTGACGTTCGTCTCATATGAGCCCCTGATTTCGCCTAGATCTCATCGGATCACAGGACACCATACAAAGAATGAGTTGAATTATTCAGACGATAATATATTCATTCAAAGTAAACAACATGTCTCAACTAATTACGTGAACTAAAACTTCCCCATCAACGCCCTCACAACTTGCTCTTCCCAGCACAACACGCTCCCGCCTCCCCCTCAAACGCAAGCTTGCTCACCTGGTCCGTCGCATCCACCACCCCCTCCCGTCCCTTCGCAACCTGGCTCGGCGTACTACAATAACTCGGCGGCACGTCCATCACGGGGTTATTCGCGAAGAAGTTGCGCGGCCGCAGCAGCAACGTGATCGGCTCCACGGGCATGATGGGGAAATCCTCGGGCGCGGGAATGTGCGTCACGCCGAACGTGTGCCAGAACACCACGTCCTCCTGCTCCACGCTCTCGCTGCCGTCGCCGACCCACTCCGGGATGCCGCGCGACGGCTCGCCCGAGGTCTGCGGCACGTGCCGGCCCGCCGGCCACAGCTCGTCGTCGCGGTATTTCGTGACCATCACCGCGTGCCGCGCGAAGCCCGCGCGCTTCCAGACTAAAGAGCCCTCTTTCGGCAGCAGCCCGGGCACCTCGCGCGAGACGAGCTTGTAGGAGGCGGGCTTGCCGGAGTACGGGTGGAGTTTGTCCGTGTTGGCGATCTCCCAGGTGCGGGAGGTGGCGCCGTTGTAGTCTGTGAGGGATTCGCCTGTCGTGGCGAGCTTGGTGCGCCGCGCGGAGAAGGCGTTGCCGTAGAAGTTCTCGGGCGAGCCGACGGGCGCGTCGGAGGGGACGGCGTCGACCATGAAGACGGTGTTCCGCGGGCCGTCGACGTTGGGGTCGATGCGCAGGCAGAAGAGGTGCTGGTGGTTGTGCGCGTTGACGCCGGGGTAGACCTGCGTGCCCCAGCCCTTGGTGTCCTCGCCGGGGTTCATGGCGTACGTGTTGAGGATGCCGGTGAGCTTGATCTCGGGCTGGATGGTGCCGTCCTGGTGGAAGATCCACTGCACTGCGTACTCGTAGTTTGCGGCGGTGAAGATCTGCTGGATGATCAGCTTGCGGCCGCGGGTGACGATGACGGAGTCGTCGCGGAAGTCGGTGTGCTTGAAGAGGATGCCCGAGTCCTCCTCGTGGATGCAGATGGCGTTCTTGATGGTGCGGACGGCGCCGTTGCGGGTGGGGAACTCGGCGTCGAGGTAGTGGATGGCGCCCTTGCAGTCGCAGCCGAGGGCGAGGGAGTTTGTCATGTAGCCGGCGCCGTACTCGCCGAGGTCGAAGGCGTGTTTGCGCTGGTGGGGGTGCTCGGGGTTGCCGTAGGGGACGACCATCTCGGCGAGAGAGAGGCGGTAGAAGATGGGGCGGACGGTGCCCTTGTCGTTGTAGGTGATGTTGCTCAGCACGATGCCCTCACGGTAGTTGAAGCCGATGTGGAAGTTCCAGTTCTGCCAGGATATCTCGCGGCCGGCCATGGCGAAGGAGACGCCCTGCGGCTGGGTGATGTTGATGGGCTTGAGGTCGGTGCGGTAGCCGCCCTGCTTCTGGACGGCGGCGGGGGTGTAGTCGATGGGGGCGGCCTTGCTGAGGGGCCTGCGGACGTTGGGGACGTCGATGGCGATGATGGATTGCTTGTCGGCGTCGTAGATGGGGCAGAAGTCGAGCGGGTACTGGTACTGGCAGGTGTCCGGGTCGGGGCGGTAGTACATGAGGGCCTGCTGGAGGCGGACGGTGTTGCCGTGACGCTCGTCGTAGCCGATGGTCCAGGGGTCGCAGTAGACCTTGTGCATCTCGTGGCGGGGGACGCCGGAGAGGACGCACTGCTCGATGACGCGCTCGTCGGTGCGGCAGATGTGTTCGACGATCTGGAGCTCTTCCATTGTGATCTGGGGTTGGGGGTGTTAGTCGCGGTGCGGATGAGATGGCTGGGTGGTGATAGATACTACTCACGATTGGTTGGACGCCCTCCATGAGCTCCCATTTTGTGATTGCGCCCGAGGCGATGTCGACGAGACCATCATAAACCTTGCCGCCCTTTGCGATCACGACGACGTCTGCGATGCGGGCTGGGCGCGGGGCGGTGGTCGGTGAGGCGAGGAAGGCGGTCATCTCGGCCTTGCGGGGCTCGTGGAGGGAGACGACGTTGAAGAAGACCTCGCCATGCGCCGCGGTGACGGCGGCAATGGCCTTCTCGATCTCCGCGGCGGAGAGCGGGTCGAGAGGGTGCGGAGGAGCCATGGTTGGTGTCTGTGTGAACTTGCGCGTGTGTCAATTAGGTGAGGGGGAGGGGAATTGACACGAGAGAGTGAAGAACCATGAGAATACCAAAGTGACTGAAGGGTTGGAGAGAGAGCTCTAGATAAAGCTTATATCTGGGGGAGCTACACCAGCAACGAGACTGAGGCCCCCTCACCGGGGAGCCGGGGTGATGGCGGCTTCGTCCCGCCACGGACAGCCGGATCTGGCAATTCCAACATCTGATACTCTCGGGACGTGGACGGGAGGCTCGTCATGCCAATCCAATGACCAAAAGGCGTTGTAAGCCGAAGAGAAACGATAAGGTCATTGGGGAGAGGCAGGGTGGAGATTCCTGGTGTCTGATAAGAGCTCTCCGCAGAGCGAACTTGGGGAGTCCCAGCTGGAGGGCCAGGTCTCATTCGACTCTCCAGATAGGGATCGTCTCATACACGACGTGCATTAGCTACCATTCGACCAATTGGCCCGTCTCTCTGGGCAAAGGGGAACCAGGCACCTTCAGGCTAGCTCAAGCGACCACGCGGGGAGTCCAGACTGAGGAAAAACTTCGAATTGGCTGATTGGCAAATAAGGCGGGCGGGGGGGAAAGACGAGACGAGAGGCTCAATGGGGAAGGGCGACACGATAAGCTCCCGGGTATCTTTATCTTATCGTACCGGTTGGTGTGTTGCTTTGAGGTAAACGGTAAGTGGCAGGGCGCATCCACCGCCGGGACCGGAGCGCGCGGTCTGCTGGCGGGCCTTCGGCATTTTGGGTGGGGTTCCTTGCTCGGGACAAGGATCGGGACCGGTCTCGCTGCTAAAAGGTGTCGGGTAAAATTAACTAATTGGGTTTGGCGTAGATTCAAGTGCGCGCTTGGTGGTCGAAGCCGTTACCTAACGCTGGGTGTCTGATAGGAGATGGAACACACGTATTTGCCTTTTAGCAGCTGCAGAACACGACAGATAGCCAAAAACGGACGGAAGTGAGGTTCTGAAATGACTGTGCATGAGACTTTCATGGTGTTGAGTAATGGCCTCGACACATCTTGGGCATTCTCGTCTATTGGAGAGTGCTAGCCAATGATTGATCGTGATTTGCAATGAGGGAGATGCCTTAACGCCGATGCCTGTCGGTGTTAAGAAACACAGAGATGACATCAGCAAAAAATCTGCCTCTGCTTGGTGACCGTCTCTCTACGCGCCTAAACACCATCAGCCACACCGTCCGACCTCCAAAGTGACCGCCATTGGATCCCTGCCATCAGCCTTGATAAGCGCCGGCTGCTGTTTGTGAGGTCAACCTGTTGGCCCAATATCGCGACCTGCTGTGGCTGAATCGCCAGCTTGACTCACTCAAGGGATGAAGAGTCACTGAGGCCGCCATTTCAGATCACAACATAAACTGAGAGACATCAGCCGGCCTTGATCAATATAGCTTCAAAGAACAACTGCTTCAAACTACTAGTAGTTGTCTGGATTAGACTGGCAGTCACAACTAACCGAATCCTGATTGAGCCTACCCCAAAACCCCAACTGGAGGCTGCAAGAGACCTTCGCCCATACTCACCATGGCAAAATCAGCTCTCTCATTCGCGACGCCCTTGCCGCAGTCCTCCCGCTCCGAGGTTCTCGAGTGGCACTTCCCTAAGCCGTACCAGTACACCTTAATCGGCAAGTCCCGCGCAGCATGGCATACAAGCTTCGTCATCCCGCAACTCAACCTCCTTCTGGACGCAGGCCTCGTCGTCAACGACCTAAGACCGAAGCACATTGTCCTGACACATACACATAGCGACCACTGCGTTAGTTCCTTTCGCCTCTCTGTACAAGTCACCCATTGTTAACACCGCACCAGCTCCTCGCACCAGCCTTCACAAAACGCGAAGATCCCCCAGACATCATCCTCCCCGCCGAGTGTAGGAAACTCTTCGACGACTACGTCCTCGCCAAAACGCTCCTCAACCGCGGGGGCACCTACACCGGCGCCGACGCAGAATCCCTCGGCCTCAAAGTCGACGGGCAGGGCATCGACGCCGACGGCAGGACAGAAGGCGACCGCGCCTTCCTCGGCACGCACAACACCATCCCCGTCACGCCCGGCGACACCCTGCCCCTGCGCAAGGTCAAGAACATGACCGTCTCCGTCTTCAAGTGCGACCACAACGTGCCCAGCGTCGGCTACCTCTTCTCCACGACGAACCACAAGCTCAAGCCCGAGTACACGTCTCTGCCGGGCCCCGAGATCAAGAAGCTGCGACAGTCGGGCGTGGAGATCACGGCACCCGTGACGACGCCGGTGTTTGCGTTTCTGGGGGACGGGACGGCGACGACGCTGGCTGCGGAGCCGGAGTGGCTGCGGCAGGAGGTTGCGGTGGTGATTACGGAGTGCAGTTTTCTGTATGATAAGCATGATGCGCAGGCGGAGAAGACGAAGCATACGAAGTGGAAGGATTTGGAGAAGGTGGTGAGGAAGTGGCCGAAGACGACGTTTATACTGATTCATTTCAGTATGAGGTATAGTAATAAGGACGTTGTGGAGTTCTTTAATGGGTTGGAGGATCCGCCGACGAATATTGTGGTATGGGCTGATGGAGAGCCGGAATAGAATTTGATATTTGACTGGACGTTTGATTAAAGACGAAACCTAGGAGAGTCCTTCCTTACGATGATTCCGTTTCAAGAATATTGGCAAGTCAGCCCACTCCATGGCGATTCACGATTCGATTTGTATCCGTTGTCATTCACGTTGCGTTGACCCTACCTACGGTTCCACTGTCGTTAGTATTCTTAGGTGTGTGTGTGTGTGTTATTTAACGCCGGTGCGTCCCTGTTGTCTTACGGCAAAGCGCGTCTAGCAGTCACGTATGTAGGCCTATCGAACAAACAATAAATAATACAAGAATCCTGAGAAACGAAGAAGTACATGAAGCCGGACGTCAAGTGAATATGTGCGCGCGCAGAACGGGAAGCATCAGACGCTAGGTGTTCCGCATCCTAGGGGCCAAAGGCATGCCATAATATATCGGAGGGTCCCGTTGGCCCAAGGGGGTGTTTGACCAACACTGCGCTTTTAGCATCCTGCAGATGATAGGAACAACAGGAAATGTGGTACTGAACCGGGCAAAGTGATGCTATGACTTGCGCCTGCATTGATCGCCTTGGGACGCCTTCAGCGATGCAAAATTGGTTTTCCTGTTCCCGGATTTCGTGGGCGACCAAGGGGGCGCGTGCGGTTATTCCATTGGCCCTGCTAATAGCTGAGAGCTGCTTTTGGAGTCCTATGCAGATCATCCCTACGTAGCCTGCAGTCAACGCAGCGGCGGTGTGCGCATTTGCGTCAAGGCATTTTTGAGCCGAGCGCCGGTGCGAAGTTCTACCTTGAGTGGGATGACCAAATGGAAAAACTGCGAACATCCTCCATGATTTTGCACTTTTCTTTCACTCACTAACCTACCTTGGTGATACGAACGAGATTAGTCGATGCAAAAGTCCGTCACAATGGAAGCTCAATCAGCTCCCTACCAGGAAAACCCCTCGAAACCAGACGACGGTGGTCCGCGGCATGCGATGCCGGAAACTATGGAGGCAGATCTCGTGGCTCCCGGCGAGGCTTCGGATCGCGCCGTAACCGAAGCACTCGAAATCACCCGCGAAAGCCCCGGTGTCGCGTCAGACCCTACAGTTAGCGCAGTCCTAGAAGCTGGACTGAGTCGAATATGGGCCAAGCTATCCGACAGACCAGACAGCTACCTCTTCAGCAGCGATGAATTTGCACTTTTCAACTATTTTCAACACCGTTTCGAGGACAACGCAGTGGCTTCTGCCGCACGGAAACGGTATCAGGAGCAGCAGGGTCGGGTCTCTGAACCTTGGTCGTTCCGATATGGCTCACCTCAATCTGATGGCGATGCAGATGATCGCGCTGACGGTCAGGACGATTGTAGGTGATGTTCCCTGCACTGCGTCGGCTCAAACCTATGAGCAGGTTAGAACTAGAAACAATTGAAGTCTCGGGAATTAATGTCTAGAGTTAGTTCTCAATCCCAGGAGGCCGGAGACTTACCCCCGACGAACAATAGCCTCCGGGAAGGGGATACCTATATCCACGATCGGGGAAGTACCGTTAAGCACGCCGCCACCGACCCTTCAGTCAAGAAGAGTCCATGAGCCGAAGAACGAGGAAACATCTCTTGATTCAAAGCTGACGTCCGTCGATACTGGAGTCCAAAGTCCTGAGAATTTACCCAACTCCCCGAACGAGATATTACCGCAGTCAAGAAGCACATTGAAATGTGATGACGCGAGTTTCTGCACAGATCACACAGAAACACCGATCTCTCAACTTTGTTCAGGATCGGCCTTAACAGGACTTTCTGGCACAACGGAATCGGACATCGCAGCCACAATGGTGTCCACCGTTGGTGCTCAAGATGTCTACGACAAGGTGTTGGACTTTTTCAACCGGTTCATTGAGTTCAAACTTCGCATCACAGGAGCTCAGCAGCGTGGGGGGCCTTCTTCAAAAAGGAATTCTCGGGCCCAGCAAAAATTGACCGAGATTGAAGGAGGATCACAACGTCAGACTTCGAAAGGCAAAGGGAAGCGACCCTTGCAGGCCGACGAAAATTTCGATGATCCTGGCGAAGCCCCGGACGATGAAGAGCCCGAGGCCAAACGGAGAAAGACCGAGAAGCTGAAGATTGCGTGTCCGTATATGAAGCGGTATCCTACGGAGTTTTGTTCATGGAGAACATGCGTGGGCCCTGGGTTCGACGGAATGAATCGAATGAAGTATGTGTTTGATAAAACAGTCTAGGTCTGCTCATGTCACTGACATCGTTTGCACTAGGGAGCACCTTAAGCGAAGACATTTCAAAGAGCACGGCTGCCACCGCTGTGGGTTATATCTCGAGTCTAACCAGGCGCTCCAAGACCACCTGAGGGCAATTGATATCTGCCCTATTAAAGTGATCTTGCCGCAAATGGGTTTCATGACTCAGATTCAGTCGGACGAGATCAGTAAGAAGCGCCAGGTTCACACGATACCCCTTCTACAGCGCTGGAAAGAAATCTATCTCATTCTTTTCCCTGATGCCGATAAAAATACAATTCCCGGACCGTGTGAGTACACAGCCCCCAGCAATGCTGAAAATTGCTGACAATAATCCGAAATCTTAAGACTTTGAGCCTACCGAGACTTCCGACGGTCTGTCAAACATCTTTGATCCGCAAGAATACGAGTGCTTCTTGAAGCGGCACCTGCCGGCACGCATTCTCATGAATCTAAATCGCGAATTCCAGATCCTCTCTGACAAAACAAAAGCGAGGCTTGCAGAAACTTTGCAAGAGGAGGCGTTGGAAGTCTTGAAGGCCTACGTCCTTCAGAAAGGCAGCAGCTCATCCAAGGCACTGCAGACAGACTCTTCAGGGACTGAGCTGCTGGATCCAGGGTTAATTGACAATGGTCTTTTTGACAATATTGAAGCACTGGGAGATGAAGGGGAAGATGCGTTCGACTTTTCCTTCTTGGAGGCATATTGCCAGCAAGCGGACAAGGAAGGGTCTGAACAAACAGACTCCGGATACGGACCATCAGTCATGTAGTATTGGCGGATGTTGCGATCGAAAAGCTAAGGTGCAATTTCAGTGGGCGGGTAAATACGGCAAATCGGGAAAAAAAAGTCAGAATCAAAAGAACGAGAAAGAAAAAAAAAGCCCATTAGGCGATCACCTTTATGCCTCTAATGGGCTCCCCAGACCGACCAAGACCACCACCAACGTAACGGACGTCTTCGGGTCAAACGAGAAACGAAGTTGTGAAAATTTGCCATTCGTATGCTGTCAGTTTTGGTGAATGGCATGTAATGGATGCACGGTGGTGTGCTGGGCAGTGAATGGGCATGGGTTGGCGACAGAGAGCTAGCACCCTGCATTGATATTGCTTGACAGCCAATAATAAGGTATATGCATGGCAACCACAAGCGTTACTCGCGCATTTGCGTCAATTCATAACACCGCAGGTATGATTCATCTTGAAGAGCCCACAAGCAATGAGTGCTTTAAATATCCCGCCTTGTCCCGCAAAGCGACCGTGTTTCCAACACTCAGTCCTAGAGGTCATTTCTGCCCGGCAGACCCGATGACGGCGACCTGCTGCAGGCAAGTAACAACAGAGGCCATATCAGACCCAAAAGGCTTCAATCACCTTCAGCACGGATGTGGCCAGGTACCCGTACACAAAAGCTCTCGCAACATACGCATCCAAGAATGGCGGTAAAGGGTGCGACGCAGAGCATCCTTCCTGAATCGGACTTAGGTATCATTCCACGAATCATCCCCAGTATTGAAGGCTCAAATCATACTTTGTCAACCACAAAGGTTTCTGATGCAAGGCCTTCTGTGAGAGAAGTACTTGAAAGGGTCTCTCGACATGAGCTCAGCGTCAGAAAAGCTCATAAAACTATTGCGCGTCTGTGGAAAAGTTCACATATGCAGAATCTTGGCAGTGATGACCGAGGGTCTTTTGCCGGAATTTCCAGGTTTAAAGATCAGGGTGTTCAAACCGAACCCAGGAGATCACTTCATTCTTTGCGGGACCCTATTGCGAAACCCGACTGGTCTATTAATTCGAAGTCTACCGACGATTCAGGGTACCTGTCTAGGAGTGGACCGATTGACACTCGGAATGAGGACCCGAGCTCAGATCTCGAGCCAGAGATTGACCCAGGATTCGGGCAACGTCATCTACCTCCGGCTATCACCAACACAGACAATACTTATGCTGGCACTCATCGACTCCAAGCCTCAGGGCATGGAAGCAATATCAACGTAAAGAAGCTGTCAGCCTCGAGGATTGATGATGAGAATGAATCCCGGTCATCGCGTTCCTCATATGAGAACTTTTCAAATAGCAGTAAGGAACAGGACATCGATTCAACTCCCTGCACGCACCCGACTGTGGGGACCGAATCCCCTTCCGATGAATCAACACCCGCGTCGTCTGACAACTCCGAGGCCACCCTAACGAAGGCAATACTTGCGAATTGCGCAACCGAAAAAATCGCCAGCGACGTGACAAAGAGATTCATGGAAATTGTGCGATCAAAATTCGGCCCTCGACAACGGGGACATACCTCGTCTCAGGAACAAAGCCAGTCCCCTGCGCACGCTCGGCCTTCTCAGGACATCCGCAGAGAGGCTTCCCAGAGGGGGCGTCAACGTCTCAGCAAGGATCGCAAGAGATCTCGGCAATTAAACGGCGAGGACGAGGATTCTGATAGAGCCCCGAATGACAAGACCCCTGCATCAAAGCGCCGGAAGATTGCAGAAGCCGACAAACCGAAAATAGCCTGTCCATTCATGAAGCACTCTCCCACAGAGTTCTCGGACGTCTCAAAATGGAGGACGTGTATCGGCCCGGGGTTTGACGGTATGAACAGGATGAAGTATGTCCGTTGGACTCGATGTTTTGATCGCACATCACTAATTCATGCGGATGTCAGAGAGCATCTCAAACGCAGACATTTCAAGGATTGCACTTGCCAAAGGTGTGGTGTGCAATTCAGCTCCAACGATACATTACAATACCATCTCAGAGCCCTAGAACCATGTAAACTTGCACACGCTCAACATGGAAAAGGGTTGCTCACATCAGTTCAATGGGCTCATATCCAAGCAAAGAGAGGTCGGCGTTCTGTAGAAGAGCGATGGAAAGAGATCTACCTGATCATCTTTCCCAAAGCTCAGGAAGAATCAATACCCAGCCCGTGTAAGAAACCATCGCGTTAGGTCAAATCCTCGTACCCACTAACCTGCTCACAGATTTCGAGAATTTTGAGGTTTCCAACAACTTGACAGCTCATTTGAATTTGGAAGAGTTCGACGTGTATCTCAAAACACACCTGCCCTCGCGAGTTCTGGCACGGTTGAAGGAAGAGCTGAATGTGTTCTCTGAGATGGTGCAGCAAAAGCTGGCGACAATAGTACAAGGAGAGTCGACTGAAACATTGAAAGCTTACATGCGCCAGAGAGGGAGTGACCAGCTCGGAAGCTCCGATTCCCCAGATGTGGCACCTACGGAGACTGGAATGAACGACTTCAGCGTCGACGAAATGTTGAAGATGTTTAGTGGAGGAGAGACATTTGACTTCGAATTACCGACAAGCTGGCAGGAGTGGCAAATTGATATCAGTTGAAGCAGTGAAATCAGGCACTTTGTAGCCTAAGCAAACTGAATAAACGGGCACTGAAACGCTTGCGTACTTCGAGTTGATGCATGATTTCAAACTTATTAGAGAATCCTCGAGACGAAATTCTAACATGTACCTTTGTGCATTTGAGAAGTAATGTCACAGAGAAAGCAGGTCCATCCTCGAACCGGGGATGAATCCTTCAAATATACTGAGGCTCGAGGGAATTTCTCGATGAAATTTTGTCTTATTAAAATGTCTCAAACCAACATTAAAGGAGTGTGAATGTTGATTTACCGCAAGCTGCGTAGTCAACTCTTCAGCTGTGAACCCGAAACATGTTCGATGGCTCGAATGTCCATATTCTATAATTAGGATTAAACAACTAACCCCATCCGCGACAGAACCCCGTTAGAACTGTTGCAACCATTCAAGCTGTCCACAAGCCTGGTCCAGTGGGTCAACAGGCTGGCGCGCAACATTACCATGGCGCAGAGATACCACAATAAGTGTGGCCGCAATGTGTTTATCGTTTGTCGTTCAGTGAGGTCGTCGGTAGAAGAAGAGTCGGGCTGAGTATGTAGGTCGCCGGCCTCTGGGTATATCCGTCCATGAATCGTGGTGCAAATAATGTCGTAGAATGTGAAGAAATTTGCAACTCGTCAACGTCGTCCTCCACTGTCCGAGTCTCCTTGCACCCTGAGCCGTCCTAAACGATAGGCTCTCCCGTAATCCGCAATAGTTTCAACCGGTCGCGCCGCCTTAAGGCATGATCCCGGCGAATATCGTCGCGCCGGCCATAGCGGCTAGCAGGCCGAACTTGAAGTCCGATTGACGGCCGGCGGTGTTGACAGGGGACGCGGTTGAGATCGGGCTGACCGTGGCAGGCGGATTCCATGGGTTTCCTCCACCACCTTGCGTCGCTGAGGCAGACGAGCCTCCAGCACCACCAGAGCCGGATGCGCTTGCAGTCGCAGTTGCCAACGTAGATCCAATGCCAGAGGGAGAGGACATCGCCGAAACGAACGAGCCAGAGACGGTTTGACCACCTGCACCTGCACCGGCGCAACCACAAACTAATTGGGTGTTAGTATTGCCGCAGCATGGATTGAGATTGATATTGGTAAGGCCCATAGTGGATCACGACACGGACAAGGTATTTGATTCGGATACGAAAGGAAGAGCGCGACTTACCAGACGAAGCACCGTTGATAACAGCCTGGAATGACGCGGCAGGACAACCCGTCGCGACACAAGGCTCAATGGCAGCATACAACGCCGCCTCCTTCCCACATTGACATCCAAAGTCGAGGCTATCGCATCCAACGTACGACGCGCCCTCCAGGAAACAGCTTTGCGCGCAGGAAGGGATCGCGGTGACGGCAACGCTCGCACAGTTCTCCGCTGCGGCCGCACCGCTCGCCAGCAACACCACGCCGGCGACAAGTCCAACAACGTTCTTCATGATAGGCGTCTTTCTTCTTTTCTATCCCAAGAAGAGGTGGTTAAGAGATTGTGATAGAGACTGAATTGGGAGATGGTGAAACGAGAAACGCTTCAAGGGGTCGTTGTGAGCATGAAGATGCAGCGTCCAATTCGTTCTGGGAGGAGACGGGGGGAGCTGGGTGCATGCAGGAGGTGAAAAGGTGACAAGCTTTCTCTTCGAATGGATAGAAACCCCACGGAGAAAGAGGGTAGGAGTGGGAACGGGGAGGTCAAGGGTAGTCACGTTATTTTGTTTGCTTGGGTCGTTGCTTGGACATGACTGGAGCTTGGGGTCACTAGAGATCGCCCGCTCTCTCAGCTGCTCCTCGCAGCAGCCCAACAGCTAGCTTCCTCGGGAGCTATCTCTCTCTCCTCTGCTAAAGTCGCTTTCACATGTGGTTTTGCCCGACGGCTCTTCGGCATGAGGTCATGCTAATATTGGGAATATCATCACTAATACGACGCGGGTGGAGGGATGTCACCCACACCACCCACACACATCCAAAATTTGGCCGACGATTATGTCCCTCGCCCAGCCATCTTGGCCGTTGCCCACTTTCCCCCGCAGTTACCCCGGCCAGCTGGGGTCGGGGTTGCCTTCCGATACGGGGCAAGACGCGGGGGAAGCGACAGGGGTGGCCGTGGACGGTGTGGTGCTGATCTCTGGACCTGGCGCTACCGCAGGTGTTGTTTTCGTTAAGCTTTTTGGGCGGGAACGAATCGTTTGTCTGATGTGGGCGCGGGTTGGGCGAGCTGTTGGACGGTGCTCATGTCGGGTTAAAGACGCATCGAGCTATTGAGGCCGGGGTTATTGGTGAGTTGGAGGGAACACAACCCTGACGATGTGATTTGTCGTGCAGGTGATAGGATGGCTGAGCCCACATTGAATGGACCGAGGCTGGGCACAGGCACGCGACAAACATTTGATAAGGCTCTCGTTGGACTGAGAGCTCGTATTGAAGGTTGGTGGTGGTGGGAGGAAGAGGAGGATTGAGAGACAGGCTGACCGGCGTCTTGCGGTGGCGAGCCAATCATTTCTCCGCAATTGCTTTCTCGCCTCAAACCAGCTTACAGCTCTTGAGCTGGGCCAACGGTAGCGTTGATTAGTTGGACGGTGTTAGCCTTAGCCGTTGGAAGAGCCGGTTGGGGCAAGCCAATGAGATGCATCATTCCACGAGGAGCTAGTCATGGTTCGCAAGACACTATCGTAGTGCCGAGGCCAGGATCCATCGGTTGGACAAGAGGTCGATATAAGAACAGACACGATTCAGTTCAAAATGTCCAGTCAGGAATGAATCTTGGACTTTCTTGCAAGCCACATTGCGTCCGGCAAGATCCTTGCAACTTGTCCGTCATGAAACGATCGCTGCCTGATGATGGTTCGTCTCGTGTTTGCACTGCCCATGAGGGATTTACATAGATACCCAGGACCTTGTAGCGGAGATTGCGACTTTCTTGATTCAACTACTTACTTGTTTTTGACGCGATTCTGGAACTGGCGGAAGTTGTGTCCCGGGGCGGATTTGTTTGACGCTATGATATGTGACATCGCTAAATTGCTTCTACACCACTCCTTTCGTCACCCTGAAGACGCATCATAGGGTGGCAAGTAAGAAGAATAAGCGAAATAGCCTTCAGAAATTAAAACAGCAGGTTCTACTCGAATCCAGATTCATTACATCGCCGGCAAATTATCGAAAGCCGAACAACATATTCATGGCCTACGCGAAAGGAAAGATCTTGCGACCGCGCCGGTTATGTTTTTACAGATGCGCATCCTTCCCGTAGCCGCCCATTGGATGCCATGCATGTTGGCAAGTTCAAAGTGTTCAGTTCCATCTGCCACCTCGGTAAGACTCATGGGAACCGGCTTCCACTTTCCCCGCTGGGATAAAAGAGTATCCTTTCAGCATTGATCTTGTAGTTTTCAGCAATTTTTGGGTTACGAGATGCCGTAGAGATCTCGGAAGACACCAATTCTGACTCCGGGTCTGCCAAGCTTCAAGTATCACGTCCTACCTTACCTTAGGAATGGAGGTTCTGTTCGCGTCAATTTTGGCTGAATGCGCTCGTCGATACTTAGATCTCATTGTACAAATGAACAACCTCTTCCTAGTTGATGAGAAGACTTTTGTGCTTGAACCGTGCCATAAGGAAGCGTTTGAGGAGATGGAACCCCGCTGCAGCATATGACAAGGTGCCCTACTGCTTTGCACCCAGAAGGTTCTGTCGCTACGATTCCAAGGAACTGAAAAAGATGGCCAGTATCGCAATAATACGGAATTCTCCTGCCCTATGCATCGACCGCTAGCGATGCCGCACAAACGGCCCGAGTTATATCTAATCTGTCCCGGCTTAAAAAATCGGAAAAAGGTGTCAATTCATTCTGAAGGTTCCTGATTTGACAAACCCCTTCACCTACTATGTGTAGTCCAGAAGCAGGTTTCCTCAAATGTGATACACAGTAGCCCTGGTCTCGCACCACACCGTTGTCCTGGTGTTACTTTGATGGAGACGACTCTCAGTACCGACTCTTGGAAGCAACCCGACCAACGCCCGCTGTGCCGGACACAAGTGACCTCAAAGAAGTTATGTGAATTATCAAGATGGTCAGTAGAAGACGGGTGTCCATGCAGGGTCGAAAATCTGAATGTGTTGCTATGCTTTCAATGTCTAGCTTGGTGGGAAGGAGGTGATCACGGACGCGAAAAGGAACTAATGACTTATAATACTAGTGTGATCCATATAGAGCTTTTGGAGAGCTTACCATTGCCAAGTCTGTTGGTCATTAGTGTAGGTATGCGTTGAACATTTCTATCCTGGCGTTTCACAATTCCCCTCATGTCTATTAATTGCTTTTGAAGATTTAGGCAGACCTGGAAGCTGCGAATCACAGTCAATCTTAGGGTCGCCCTGTTGTAGTCATCAGTCGCTTAAATGATTCCTGTGATGCGATACCTCGCTTAGCGTCGATGTCTGCCTGTCGAAATACGCGAGAGCTCTGGAATGCTGATAAGTTCGCGCTAAGAATCCTTTACCGTCAATTCGAGCTCTAGCGTTGATATGCACAGATAGGAACTTCGGTGATTAATTAATCCAATTTCCGGATGAGCTCATTCATTGCTGCCTCCTGAAAATGGGGAATCCCTTCCTTCGGCTTCAAACTTTCTCTGTCTGAGGTACGATGGACCGTGTTTGTCGGAGTACATGCACCAGGACGAAGATTTGACGCAGAAAGAGGACGCGCCGGAGCCACATCGAAGATTACCTGACCACGCATACATCTTTGACTATCACCGAATCGCAGCCGCATGCGCTTTATCGACATGGTGTCTTTCACCGCCTTCGGTGGTGTGATCGTTCTGTACTGGGTATGCTTGGCCATCTACCGTCTCTATTTAAGCCCTTTGGCGAAAGTTCCAGGTCCCAAAATTGCTGGTGAGTTCCACGTCATATCGGAACCTCAATTCGTGATGGAGGTTTAACTCATTGACTCATTGATATCGATAGCTCTCACGTCGTGGTATGCTGCTTATCATGATATCTGGCGCGGCGGCCAATATGTCTGGGTCGTCGAGGAGATGCATCGACAGTATGGGCCGGTTGTCAGAACCATGCCTGACGTAGTGCACGTCAATGATCCCAGCTTCGTCGACAAGCTGTATCCTGCTCAGTCTCCCAGAGCCCGGCGCGAGAGGGCAGAAACGGTCCTTGGATTCTTCGGACAGACCTTCTCGGTCTTGCCGACTCGCGACCACGACTTGCATCGCCGCCGCCGCGCGGTCTTGAGCCGCTTCTTCTCCAAGGAAAACGTACGAAGGCTGGCGCCGATCATCAATGAAACTCTAGGCGATCTACTGCGGCGGATGGAAGGGTGGTCTAGAACCGACGAACCAATTGACTTCAACCCGGCAAGTCGAGCTGCAACAAAAGATGTCATTCAGTCGTATGCTTTGGGCGAGGGCGAAAAGTGCTTGCTCATGGAGGATTGCAACGCTGCATTTTTTGAGGTATTGACGCCAGGAAGGATGACACACTTCAGTGTGCATTTCCACACCATCGCCATGGCTTTCCAGAGTCTGCCTCCAAAGATTCTCGTGATCTTGGCCCCGTATATCCAGGCATTCGTTGCCTTTGTCGAGGTAGGTGCCACAGCTCTTTATGCGAACAAATCGTGACCTGAGCGGATACTGATGCGGCGTAGGATCTTACCGTCAAAATCGAGTCCATCCGGGGCTCGAAAGATGATTACGAGGGGAAGACAATATTCCACGAGATTATGGAGAGCGATATTCCCGAGTCAGAGAAATCCACGCCGCGACTGGTAGACGAAGCCATGGTGCTGGCGATCGCAGGGTCCGACACCACCGCCATGACTCTATCGGCCCTCGTTTTCCATATCTTGAGTGACGAGTCCATATTTTTGCGAATCAGAAAAGAGCTGGAATCCGTCATGCCGGATGCGAATCAGCCTCCGGATCCAGTCAAGCTCGACAGCCTTTCTTACCTGAACGCAACAATCGAGGAGGCTCTACGCATGTATCCCAGTGCTACGCATCGCCAGGACCGCGTGGCTCCCGATGAAGATTTGATGTTTGAGTATGCCGATGGACGAACTCTAGTGCTCCCAGCTGGCACAATGGTGGGAATGACGGCACCACTCCTGAATAAACATCCCGCCTGGTTTACCGAGCCCTACGTTTTCAACCCAGATCGATACATTGAAGACCCCAAACTTTTCAAGAAGCACCTCACATTTGGCAAGGGCGGACGTCAGTGCCTGGGTATGAATCTTGCGTATCAAGAGTTGCAGACATTTACGGCAGGAATCTTCCGTAAGTATGGGATATATGACCCCAAGGTTAAATTGCAAGATGGTCCGACGTTGGAACTATTCCAGACTGGAATCGAGGACATCCGCATGCATGCAGACTATGTCACGCCAGGGCTCCGACCTGGAAGCAAGGGAGTACGGCTTAGAATACGTCATGACTAGGAGCTCATTGTCGATAATTCACTCGCCTATTCGTCTCATAGAAGTAGTAGTGTCATCATGCAAACTACTTTTCCGGCTACGGTCACGATGTCATATAGCCCTTGAGCGAAATGCATGCCGATTTCCTGGTCCTCTGTTGTAAAGAAGGATGTTCGCTCTGCAAGACGCAATGCTGTTGGGCTGAGTTCAACTCGTAGAACGGCCCTACACGTGACGACATTTCCAGCTAGGTCTTGTCGTATTGCTTGATACAGTAAACGACATCGAGTCAGATTTAGATACTCGTTCTGAGTCCACTCGTGCATGCGGGGGTAAAGAAACCTGAATCATTCAATGCGTTTCCAGTCCTAAAATGATCGACTGGCGCCGAGCCCGCGGGAAGTCCGGTACGGCTTGAAGCGCAGGCACCGTCGGCGGGTGCCCTAGGGTTGCAGGAGCTGTAAGAGCTAGTTGGATGCAGCACCTAAAGCAACAAGGCTTAGGGTTATCCGCTGTCTCGGGATGCGATGTCTCAGGGCTGCATTCGAATCAACTAATGGTAGCTAACTAGGGCTAGAGGCGTCTGATGAATTGGACGTCTATTAACCTGGTTCAGAATCGATGCATGGAATATGTTGCGATCGCTTGTGGCGTCCATAGACATCCGTGATATAAGTCATCCGTGTAACCCCGAAGACGCAGGCTCAGCCGATCCTTCTCGATAACGTGGAGGTCCAGACCATTCCACCGGTCGCTCTTGCATATCAGACGTCAGGTCAGCCGAGATGCAAGCCTCCGCATGTGGCAATGTCAACGAAGTCTGAAAATGTCGTTGATCAGCAGGGGCAATGAGCAAGCCTAGGCCTTCTAGCGACTTACGACCCTGCTTATCAGACAGACTTAGGCAACAATGTCTTAGTCTATGGCCCTTTGAAGCGTCACCGCATGGTTTCTGTTGGCTGCACTTCATTTGCAGAGGGTCATAGTTTCCCTCCTCTAATGGCCCCCAACAAATCCGTTTTGTCTTTAATATCAAGGCTCAGCTCGCATGTTTTGGCGAGCGAAACGGCGAGAACATAGGCCTCGAATATTCAGAGACCTTGTTCTGGATGCGATTCTCGCCCACAGTGTCGTGGAGTCACCGACAGAGATCACAATCGTAAGACGACCGGACAAAATCCTCCGCAGCATCATTTCGTATTTTTCCCAGTATGCGCGCACATCTATTCTTCTCGCCCAGCTGATGATTCATCTCGAGATCAATGAGCACTGACCTTCAGAGCCATCAATATGAGATCTTACAAGTTTGGGTTGCCCAATCAGAAGAACAGCACACACCGCCAGACGCAACAGCCAATGTCTCAGTGTCTTGACTTACAATAGGCGGATGCAGATATTTAACAATAACCCTCAGCCAGGATGTGCTCCGCAGCCGCCCTACTGCAGGCTTATCTCCCGAGTGATTGGTCTTCTTATGAATGCCATGCATCGGTGACGTTGAGCAGCAGAGGTAGCGCATCCACACCGTACCGTCGCCGTGGGCTGGAACTCGGGGCCCCCGATGTCTCCATGCACCTTAAATTCCGACATATGATGCTTTGCTAGCGTCACAGCCGGTATTCACTCCGGTAGGTCCGGAGCAGCAAACCTCGTGCAGGAAGTGGACACAGTCTTCGGAAGAACCCTCGGAGATTTTGTGTCTCGTGTAATGTTGAAAATTTGGCACTGCACTGGAATCTGGACCTAATGTAAGGTCGATGATAGGACTCGGTAACGGCCGAGCCTAGGAGATTTGTGATATCAGACCACTACGCATCTTACTGCGAAATCTTGCAGGCTCCAGCACGCAGAGTCATACTTCCAGATATCATTCAACCTCCATGCGGCAGAATGTTTTCGCTGAAGCCTTGCCCCGTTCCATGACGGTCGAGTACATCCATGCCGGAGGTTGAGCTCAGGGTTTGCCACCCTAAATGCAAGCCACCCGAAACGTTTGCCAGTAGTGATGCCTCAGAATCCTGCGGAACTTCCGAGTTGTCACCGTCCATTCGGAAAGCTGCTGGCGTTTTACGACTGCACAGCTCGGAACTACAGAAAACTCGCTGCCTGGCTCTGGAAATCTGCATCCGCTGCAGACAAATAAACTGACTCGAGTGCGATGATGTCTCGGGTCCTGCTTGTCTCGGGCTCCACTATCTAGCTTGGTAGTGCAGGGCGACCATGATCTCAAGATGTTTCTCTCCAAAGTCTCGGGCTAAGTATATTCGACAGACTGCGGACTGATGGGTGCCGCATGGAAGCGGTGTCATCGACCATGATGGCTACGGCACACTGCCGGCAGGATCAAATAGCAAGGAGCAACTAGAGGAATGATGATATGAGCTGAAAGCCTTCAAAGGACGAGGCATCCTATGCCGTGTCACTTACGTTCCTGAGAGCTCATTACCTGCCTCATCATGAAGACCTATATATCGTTACTCATGAGCAGAGAGTATGCTTCGGCTCATACTTGCTGTGACATAGCACACCCCTTCAATCTCAACGTGAGCGACTGTGTGCCTGGAGCTACTTTTCTTCCTGCAACAAACGAAAACTCGGAAATGGATCGTTATCCTTGCGTCAACAGATACAAACCTGGTGTTGACTGTCCAGCCTGGGTCTACGTATACGGCGCAAGATGCGAAGACTGTGTGATTGTGAGTTGGATCAGGGTCGGCAAAACTACAGAAAACTGACTCTGTCTGTAGTATGATCGATGACATTGCGATTTGTGATTCATAATGGGCTCGAATGTTGGAAACCTGTGGGAAGTGCAAGTGGACGGAATGAAAGAAGTGAAGTTACTGGCTACGAATGATGATTATGCTATGCATTCGAGTTCGTTTAGAAGAAGGCTGGATATGCGCCTGGGTTGGTATTTGGGGACAGAGACGCGTCTGCATGACGAGATGATGTATTGCAGCCGAGTTGCGAACTTGATCTCAGTTATGACTTAGGATGGGTTATGAACTTCGATCGAAGATCTATGTGGCTTTCTACAGGATGTAGACCAACAGAAATGACCATAAACAGACGCACCATCTTCATTCTCCAATTATTGGGCTTGCAATCAAGTCCTGGAACGCAATTAACCAATAAGGAGTCTGCATCAGCGATCCTGAGTGGTGCATGAAATGTTGCCAAACATCGGAGTTACCAATACCTGACATCGAAATGACTACTAAAATTTGCAGATCAGGACTACGAAAGCCTCTCAGCATTCCAACTTGAGGAGCATCAAAGACCAAGCGACTAGAAGAGGGCGTCAAAAGATATAAGAGGCGGAATAGGAAGGCAATCATGAGTCCATGACGTGAGGCTTGGAAACTTGTGATGAGTAGAGCAATTTTCAAGTAACCTGCAGGGGGCCCTACCACCATACCGCTAAAGGAACATTTCGACCGAGACTCGCCAAAAACCTCCTGAACTAAAACTCGTTCTCTAGGTGACCAGTGTCTCGGATTCCGCATACCATTCTCAACTTCTGGTGTAGATCCAGCTCTCATGAGACCGCTCCTTCTGGGTTTTCCACAATGATACCAACGCTTTGTTTGAATCTAAGCAACCACTCAGCATTATCTGCAGGCGTTTGGTTCCAAGGGTCGTCTCTGTATTGATAGGATAGTTGTTAGCCCAGAGTTCCCAATACAGCGCATGGTTGGTATTGCTTGAGGCAAGTGCAGCAGATGATTTCCACAGGCAAAACTGACTCGTTAAACCACATCCACCTCGCCTGATACCGAAGCTCATCGTCAGTAGGCACGTGTCTATTCGGGTTGTTGGGTGACATGGTTGCCCCGACAAACCGAGAGAGGCCAGCGGCGAGACGTGTATAGCTGTTGTGGTCGTTGAGCAGGAATGGTACGTGAATATCTTGACGTATCTCGGTATTACCGCTTGTGTTCACAATCGTGAAGGCTGGCCATCGGTCCATATTGATGTCCTTTGCGTCCACATTGGAACAGGGAATGCTGGTCGGCGTGGATGTTGAAGTTCCAGCAGTTGCTTGCGATATATCCTGCTTTGTGAGCGACGGACCTGCTGCCTCCGCCGCCATCGCGGCCGCTCCCTCGTGAATATGGGTGCCAACTGTTTCCTCCGGAAACGAAGTAACGTACGCAGTTGCATCGAGGCTTGTATTGGTAGCGTCGGTCTCAACACTGTTGCTGGAAAGCTGTCTGACCCTTTCGCGGAACGGTTCAATCCACAGCTTCGACCCTCGCACAACTCGGAACAGGAATTCAGCGCAGTATTTCGACGGTTTGGGCGAACAAGCCTCGGCGCGTTGGAGGATACTTGCGGCTTCCTCCTTAAGCTGGTCGTCAGACATGACAGCCCGTTGGTTGTTATGCGTCGAGATGATACGGCGTAACTCCAACTCCAGGCGGCATTGATCGAATATGCTCCACTTCCCAGTAATCTTTAGCTGGGTTAGGCGTGACTTGGCAATCTGCTGGAGTGGCATCAGGCGAGCTTCTTTTGCCGTTTCAGAGCACAGAAAGACGTCTCGCAACCAGGATGGTGTCGATGAGGCAGGTTGAGTAGATATCACATCTGCGCCGAGTATTATCGAGCAGGCTTCATGATGGAGTTGCTGGTCTGAAGGCAGACAGCCGTCTTTGGCCAGACACCCTTGGATGGAGTACTCAAGTTCTAACTTGAGAAGTTCGTACGCGCTGGTGGGTGTGTCTGATGACCCTCGTACGGATGAGATCGGCCATACAGTGCTTCGCTCATAGTGTATCAGATCTGAGACGGGAGTTCAACATGTTGGAAAGGGATTACGCAAGCAATTGAACGGTAGCTAACTCACAAGGAGGCATGTCGTTCTCCACGGTATCAGCAACCTCGGGGTCGAAACCCCAGTCTCCTTTCCAGTCTGCCATGGTCTTTCCCGCCTTGAAGTGATCGGCCAGGTGGTCGCTTCGGCTGGCCCAAGATTCCAGGGTGGTGTCGCAAAACCCACATCGTGACCGTATCTCTCGACCGACAGCCTTCCATTGCTCCATTGGCCAGGGTGAAAAGGTCGTTTCGTGGACGAGTTTAAGATGTTGGCTGAGGTGATCTTTGCGGCGAAAGGTACGGAACAAGGGATCTCTTTCATGACACAGGGAGTGATGATGTGTTTCTATGTGCTGCTGATCGGGCTCTGGAGCACCACAGTAGACGCAAGCTTGCACCCCCAGGTCGGGATTCAGCTCAGTAGGACCCAACGGCGAGCAGACCCATTGATCGAGACAGATATGCACCGTTTTCTCGTGACGATGCCAATCGTACTTTGTTTTGAAAGATTCGATGCAGAATGTACACTGATATCTGTGGTAGGTCTGAAGCAAGTCGTTACTGTGCAAGTGTTGTCGCCTAGACAGCTTCTTCCGTCTTCTTCGAACATTATTCTGGAGGTTGGGAGGGTCGAGGAAGCTGCGCGACTGGGATGAGGAACCAGACCCGTAGCTAGAGCGAGAGGCCCCCGCGCTGCTGACCGAGGATGCGTCGCTGGATGAGATTTCAGAGACACCAAGATAATACGGGGTAGGTGGGCGTGTGGGAATTGCTGCAGCCATTCGCGAAATGTCGGCTACGTTGGCGGCTTCGTACTCTGGCGGAGAGCTTTGCCATCTTTCAAGTGGATTCATAAGCTCGAAAGGAACCGGATTGGCTCGAGGATGAGGGAAGTCGATGGCCGAAGCTGGTGACGAGATGTCCTCGGACCATTTCCATGCGCGCGATGCTGACGAACCCGATTGGGCCTTGAACTTGTATCGCCGCCGAGCATTCGAAAGCCAGTTTGTCAGTTGCAATTTAGTCAGTCCTGTCCCGCTTTGGAGCATTTCAATGTCCTCAGGAGTGGCGTATGGATATGAGTTATGGTCTGCCAACCATTGCCGCAATATCCGGATTGATTCTAGAGAGAAGCGATTGGAAATCCTCGTGGACTTGGTCGTAACATCCAACGGTTGGTGGTCAGACTCAGCGTCTACGGGCCTGCCGGACGTCTCTGAGGAAAGAGTATTTGTGACACCTGTACAACGGCCTGCATGAGGATTGGGCTGTTGTTGAGGTGAGGTTTTATCCCCTGATACATCATGCGCCGTCTCTCCTTGCAGAATGAAGGCTTCATAGGGACTAGCCGCAGTTATATCTTCAAAGTAGTTGAGGTTGAAAAATTCATCCAGATCGAAGTCGGCGTCCATCATTGCTGCACATCTGTGATGATGCAATTGCAAACAGAAAGGGTTTTAGACATGTGAAAACCAAAGTGACCTAGCACAAGCTTCAGTGAGGAAAATTAATAGCAACAATTTACAAACTTACGGTAGGCAGTCTATTAGGTGGGATTCTTCAGACATGAGCAGCGTAGCCAAACCTGCCAAATCTGCCGTCATGGTCCTTGACTGTTTCCAATAGAAGTGGGGCTCGACTCAAGACTCGTTGACACGAAGGGCGTAAGGCGTGACAGAGAAAGTATCCCACCGGCTCGGTTCTGGCCTGTAGCCCCACTCCCCATCCGCAAAGTCCAGGATGGTGGGGTTAGAGACATTGCGATTCACCATATTGTACAAGTGTTACATGCTGTATTGCTCAGCAATTTTGTTTCCACGTTTGATTAATCACACTCCTATTGCTCGTGCTGGCTCTAAGTGAGGCCCGAACCCCACCTAGCTGTCAGTGCGCAATTTCAACTTTAGATACCCTGAAAGCTTTGTCATACTCGTTTGCCAGCTGCCTCGCCCTCCCAGATTCGGACGGCTGGATATTTGTAAGAATACTTCCGCCCCATGCACGCCTGATGAAGGCAGACACTGTCACGGAAAGATTCCCGGCTTCCATGATGTTTTTGGGCACGAGAAGAGAAAAGACAGAGGTATGGGGCGGAGCGTGGACCGCATTGACCGTGAATGGCACATCCACATCCATGGATGTCGTAATACCATCCGAAAGGCACGCAGATGGCATAGTGAGCAGGTTCTGTCTTCGTGTCACATACTTAATTGGATCCTTCTACCAATAACATCATACGTCTTTGAACCGCATCATTCGAGATCTGTAAAACTCCATTCACCTCAATCCTTTCAGACCTCTCTGTATCTTCATCTTCTTACCATGTCTATCAGTCGAGTCGCTATCGCTGGTGTAAGTTGAAACTCGACTTATTCAGGACTCGAATCTCTCTTAGCATAAAAAAATCACTAATAATCCAACTCAGGCCACTGGCAATCTTGGACCAGCTATCTTGACCGCACTTCGCTCTTCCAAGCGATTCAATGTCACTGTTTTGACGAGAACCGGGTCGTCACACCAATTCCCTGCCGATGTCACAGTCAAGTACGTCGACTACGACAACCCTGCTATGTTGGCTGAAGCTGTTCGTGGACAAGATGCTGTTGTTTCGACGCTTTCTGTCTTCGGCTCAGATGTCCAGAAGGCATTGGTTGATGCGTCTGTCACCGCCGGCGTCAAGCGATTCTTGCCGTCGGAGTTCGGTAGCAGAACTGAAAACCACAAGGTCCAGACGATCCCGATCTTTGGTGCTAAGCTCCAGCTTCAAGAATATCTAAAAGCCAAGGCCCAATCCTACCCGACATTCACATACAGTCTGCTCTTCTGTGGTCCCTTCTTGGACTGGGGCTTGTCGACGGGCATGCTGGTTGACATCAAGAACAAAAGCGCCGTGTTGCGAGACGGCGGCAATGTACTTTTCAGTGCTTCTCGACTATCTACGGTTGGGCAGGCCGTGGTTGGGGTTTTGTCTCATCCTTCCGAGACTGCCAACAGGGCCGTGTACGTCAAGGACATTGATGTCACGCAACACCAGATCATTTCAGCGGCCAAGGAGATTGATCCTTCGGGCAGTTGGACCATTCAAGAGTCTCAAACCGCAATCGAGGAGCAGGAGGCTCTTTCTGGTCTGAAATCTGGACAGGTAGACATTGGTGTGATCTCCAAGTTCTTGTTTAGGGCTATATTTGGCGAGGGCTACGGCGGAAAGTTTGACAAGGTGGATAACGAACTACTCGGTATCGAGGGACTCGATGCCAACGGTCTGCGGGATGTTGTTCAAACTGTTTTGAACGCATAGATTGGCCATCAGTCATAGCTGGCCTAGCCGATAAGATGAAATCACTTTGAACACTAGTTTTGCCGTTTGTGAGGGTTTGTTGCGTGTCTCTAAACGCCTTCGCCTCCCTCGTCACTCACCCTATATTAAATCAAGGATGATCGTGATTAGCTTATGTCCATCGCATGTGAAACCAAGAACCATGGATATTAGACAGGATGAACAACCGTATCAGTGAACTATTCTGCTATCTGCGGATTCCCAACCGCGAGAAGGACAATAGAACTGGAACTCCATAAAGGCAGAAAGCGTTTTATTTTGTCGATGTGCGCCATCGGTCAAGAGCCTCCGTCCAGCCAAAGATGCATTCACCAGCCAAAGTCAAGTCGACTATGGCTCATCCGTAATCCCAAGTTTCCTCTACTCTTTCTCAACGGCAAACCGTTTACCTTCAACTCCAAACAGAACGATGCTCAGTGCATGATTTAGTAATACGTCGATGCCATTTGAAAGCTCCAACCATGGTTACAACAATGTCTAGCTTACTAATATTCGTTGCATCCCAGCGATGTAGCTTTCGTCACATTTACCAAAGTAAGTCTCCCATTTAAACATGGGTACCCTGGACCTTAGTTTCCGCAGAGATGTGCGGCCCCAGCGGCACTACCTTGCTGAATCTTATCCGCCAGCTGATAAATCATTTGCGTCTACGAAGAGAACGACTACCTGACAGGTCTGCTGACCAATTCCATACTGATTCAAGTGTTGACGCACCTCAGCTGCCTAGGTGCACGGAAGTAGGTTGATATATAAGACAGAGGTGTTGCATCTATTTCCACGAGATTAGGTAGCTACCAACATCCTCAACAATTTCAGCAACCTATCGCCATGCCCGAGTTCATTCCTCAAACGCCTGCCCCTGCCAGCGGGATTCGGTTCTTCAACTGGCCCGGTGCTGGAGAGGAGATTTCCGAGTCCCTCAAAATGACACACGCTTGCCTCATTCCCCCTGGCGCCTCGATTATCCATGTCGGCGGCCAAGCTGGAATCAGAAGTGACGGCACAGTTCCTGTTAATTTGACTGATGAGATACGTGAAGCGTTTTCTCACATCGAGCTCTCCCTACGCGAAGCTGGCCTCACGGGTTCAAGCGAGGAGGTCTGGGCTTGTGTATACAAGGTGATTTACCTCAAGAGGGCAAGGGTTTGGTCAGGTTCATTCGACTAAAAGTGAGATTTGATACAGGTTAGGACGTATCACGCCAATACCGATGCCGGATTTGGCCTCACTCTGCACGGCGTTTTGATGGAGTACTTTGGGAAAAACCGACCGCTCTTTACCGGCGTCGATGTTTTCAAGCTTCTGCGACCTGAGTTGCATCTTGAAATCGAAGTGGAGGCATTTCTTCCGAGTTCGCAAGCTTAGGGAGGTTCGGTTCATTGGGTCAAGTCTGATCAATTTGATGACTTTCGCACAGTACTAGTCGCGGCCACACATAAAGAGCTGCTCTACATGGGGGCATAGAATAGCCTACTCAGCACACTCAAAATCTACAAATGTCTATGTTACTGAGATTCACCGTAGTATTCGACGTAATGCCTACGGTTTTGCTGAGCTGGGAGTCTTGTGAGCCAGCCAAGAGAAGAGTAAACGTAACTGCGACGGCGAGAAGAATGATGGTACTATCCTAAGGCCGTGTGGCAAAAGTATCAAAGGTTGAAAGCCCAAGCCCAAGCCCAACTTCAGAGCAGCGATAGAGCCGGGGTAGCAATGATCTCTTACTGAAGATCACCCCTATCGCCATCGTCACGTATCTGGCTTTTGTTCTGTAGATATTTTCACTCGGCCTCATTCCCGAACCTTGACCTCTACTCATCCTGTGAAGACATGACAATCCTATGCCTTTAATCATTGAAAAACACTATGAACTATCTGGATTGCCTCCCTGGCTACGCCAATTGCGCGAATGCCTCAAGTGGGATCCTGTTTGGCGTTGCTCGGCAATCTAGGCTTATCGTGAATAATTGCCTTTTTCGGCCAGTACGCGAAAGCGCACACCTCGCCCATAGCCACGCAAGGGTTTCTCCAAGTGCAAAGGCCAAGAAGGCCCAAGAATATCTCAAGGCAAGAAGAGATATAATATCAAATTGAGATATAAAATCACCTGGAATCGTACCACTTTTCGAATTTTACCAGAGCGGGAAATCATCCGCGGCCCACCAAACATATTCACGATTTTAGTTACTCAAACGACAATGGATACTGGCAATGATGAGAAGAAGCTGGCGATGACGCCTACACCATCGGTCTACGAAGGTCAAGCCTTGCAGCAACAACAAACTGGAGGCCTCCATCGCCGCGTGGGAGGTCGCCAGATTCAACTATTTACCATCGGAGGCTCCATCGGCACAGCCCTTTTCATTTCGATCGGAACCGCTCTTTTCAAGGCCGGGCCTGGTAGCCTCCTTCTGTCCTTCTTCACCTACTGCTGCGTTATTGCACTGGTTAACAACTGTATTGCCGAAATGACAGTTTTGATGCCCGTTAGTGGTGGCTTCGTCCGTTTGGCATGCAACTGGGTTGACGAAGCTTTGGGCTTTGCGGCCGGCATCAACTTCTTTCTCTACGAAGCCATTTCCATCCCGTTCGAGATTACCGCCCTCAATTCAATCCTCAAGTTCTGGCGCGATGATATCCCCGTCGCGGCAGTTTGTGCGGCATGCATTGTTATTTATGCGTAAGTTGCTGTCAACCGTGGAGCCACGAGCCCCTGAGCAATCGCTGAATTTGTTTTATCTAGTGCCCTTAACCTTAGTGCCGTGAAGTACTACAGCGAGTCCGAGTTCTGGCTATCGAGCGGCAAGGTCATCTTGATTATCATTCTGACATGCTTCACATTCGTCACAATGGTTGGTGGAAATCCACAACACGATGCCTACGGCTTTCGATACTGGAAAGATCCTGGCGCATTTGCAGAGTGGAGGTCCACTGGCAACCTGGGACGTTTCGAAGGCTTTCTCGCCGCATTATTCTTTGCGCCCCTACCGATCGTCGGACCCGAATACATCTCCATGATTGCTGGTGAAGCGATCCGCCCAAGAGTCAACATCAAGAAGGCATTCAAAACCACATACTACCGTCTCGCGTACTTCTTCTTGGGAGGCGCCATCTGTGTGGGAATCGTGGTACCTCACAACAACCCAACATTGAGAGCCATCGTCAACGGCGAAAAGGAAAGTGGCAGCGGAGCTGCTTCCCCGTACGTTATCGCCATGACAAACCTAGGCGTTGGAGTCCTACCTCACCTGGTCAATGCCCTCATCCTCTCGAGCGTCTTTGCGGCCGGTAACACGTACGTGTACTGCGCCAGCCGAAACTTGTATGGACTCGCTCTCGACGGCTATATCCCGAAAGTCATGACTCGGTGCACCAAAAGCGGCGTACCTATCTACTGTCTCGGAGTTACACTGATCTTTCCCTGCCTATCGTTGTTGCAACTATCGAACAGCGGTGCAACGGTATTGGACTGGTTGGTCAATATTCTGACTAGCGGCGGCCTCGTCAACTTCATTGTCATGTGCATTGTGTACTTACGCTTTTACAAGGCATGCGAGGCTCAAGGCGTAGATCGTACGACTTTGCCCTACCGCGCTTGGTTCCAGCCCTACAGCGCCTGGATAGCCTTGTTCATGTTTTGCAGCATCGCGATTTGCAGTGGCTATACGACCTTTATCGGCGACTTCTCAGCTGCCACATTCTTTACTAGATATACTATGGTCTTGTTCGCGCCTGTATCGTACTTTGGCTGGAAGCTGATCAAGAGAACGCGAATCATTCCAGCCGAGGAGGTGGATCTGATCTGGGAACGTCCTGAGATCGACGCGTATGAGGCAAATCTTGAAGAAGACAAATCTTCAGTCGTCAGTGCTGTGAAAAGTATGCTTTTTGGGGGTTGGAAGAAGGGAGATGAGAAGGACAGGGAGTCCCAAGGTTAGAGCTTAGCATTTCTTGAAGTCGTGATACTAAGAGTACAATACATAAGACGACGTATCACTTCTCAGTTGTATTTGAGGAGAAATATAGATGATGGTGAATTTCAATAATGACAGGAAACAGAGAGCTACAACATATTGTGATCCATAAGTGCATGAACAGTGTGCCAGAAATGATTAGCCCCCCTCGTCTTTCATCGACGCGCAAGGGCCGTATATTCATATCTCGCTGGAGATGGGAAGTAAGTTGAGTTGGAAACAGAGGCCGTATAAACCACTACTTATTGTATTCAACTCACCCTTCTGAGCAAGTATCTAGGCGGTAAATACATTCTGTTCACAATCGGTTTCCCATGTTCACATGAACTGCCTTGATGTTGGTGTAAGCGGCAATGCCAGCTTCGCCTAGCTCTCTACCAATACCTGATTGCTTCACTCCACCGAAAGGAATGCGATAATCAGAATCATTGCTACTGTTGATCCAGACCGCTGTATTTTCGTCAGTTAATGTTATCCGAGGAGCGAACCAAACTTACTTCCAGACTCGATCTTCTTCGCCAGGGCATGAGCTCGAGTGATATCCCTGGTGAACAGCGCTGCGCCCAGCCCATAGAAAGAATCATTGGCACGGTTAATAGCCTCAACTTCGGTGGAGAAGGAGCTGATTGCGACACAAGGGCCAAAGATTTCTTCTCGGTAAATCTTCATGTGGTCCTTCACGCCGGTGAAGACGGTCGGCTCAACGAAGTACCCCTTTCCAGTCGCCGAGGAGTAAGGTTGGCCTCCGAGCTTGCACTCAGCACCTTCTTCCTTTCCAGAGGCGATGTATGACAGGACTCGATCAAATTGAGCCTTGTTAATCTGGGGTCCCTGGAAGGTCTCAGCGCTGAAAGGATCGCCGACCTTCGACGTCTTCTGAACTTCCTGAATAAAAAGATCCACGAACTTATTGTGGATGCTTTCATGCACCAAGATCCGGCTAGTAGCCGTACAGATCTGACCTTGGTTCGCCATCACGCCATAGTGACACCACTTGACGGCTTGCTCAAGCTCCGCATCATCAAAGATGATGGCTGGCGATTTGCCTCCTGTTTCGAGGGTGATGTTTTTGAGGGTAGCGGATGCGAGCTTCATAATCTCGCGGCCGGTCTGGGTTGATCCAGTGAAGGCGATCTTAGCCACATCCTCGTGCGCAGCTAATGCGGCACCTGCGGCGCGGCCATGACCATTGACGACGTTAATGACTCCGGGCGGAAATCCAGCCTCCTGGATAAGGGTTGCAAAGAGTAGGATGGAAAGAGGTGTCTGCTCTGCTGGCTTTAAAACGACGGTATTTCCAGCAGCTAGTGCGGGGGCGATTTTCCAGCCAGCCATTCCCAGGGGATAGTTCCAGGGAATGATTTGACCACAGACTCCCAGGGGCTCTCGGGAGGTGTATGCGAACTTCTTATCCGTGGTATCAATGACTTCAAATTGTCAGCTAAAAAGCCCGTAGAAACAAATGTTGCCGTACCTTGACCGTGGAGTTTGTCGGCAAAGCCAGCATAGTACCGGAGGACGTCCGTCAGCTCGCCTACATCACCACATGCAGAGGAAAACCGTTTTCCTGCAATGATTAGCTCTCATGGTCCCAGGTGGTTGAGACTTGAGCCTTTGAACATACCGTTGTTCCATGTGTCAATGGATGCAAGCGTTTTGGTGTGTTGTTCAGCCAAGTCGGCAAGTCTCAACATGAGCTTTCCGCGATCCGTGCCAGAGACACCAGCCCAAGGTCCCTTGAGTGCAGCACGCGCCGCCTTTACGGCAACGTCTATATCACTAGCACCACCGGCATGGACTCTGGTGATCTGAGATTCATCGCTTGAGGCAAGTCAGCTCTGTCGCGTCGTTATCCTTCTGAAGGGATAGACTTACATGGGACTGATAACAGTAATTTCCTCACCAGACTTGGCTGCAACCCACTCGTTGTTGATGAAAAGGCCAAGTGGCTGCGTGTATGTAACGCCATTCGGCGTTGTGATTTCCTGGAAGAGCTTTGTGGTCATTTTGATGATGGATGTTGGAGCTGGATTGATCGTATCAGCGCTACGACTCCTCGGGCACCAAGGATATGTCGAACTCAGTGTCTTTAGACTTTCCTATTGACGGGCTGGAGACTCTGGGCGTCTCCAGAACATCAGATGTCATAGCAGTGGTATCATAAAAGGCTTTCGGGTGGCTTCCAAGAGTGGTAGTAGGTAAAATGCCGAGCCCGCAGTCTCCACCTCGCATGCTGTCCGCTTCGGGAAATATGATGGATTTGGTTAGAAATGCAGGAGCGGGAGTTTGTTATCACACTATCGTGATCACATTGCAATATTCTAAGGGAGGCTCAGTCCTGCCTGTTGTGATAATTACGAACATGCAACAATCATTGCTTAGTTGCGGCTTCAGGTGTACTCCGGACTCTGGGGCCCTGGCTGCACTGATTTCCTGTGTAGATCAGCAGATCCGGGTCTTGACTACTAGATAATGAAGTAATATGATTCTGTATTTGCTGTGAATTACTCAATTCTACCAATGCTAACTCATTTTCCATAACCTGGAGTGACTCAGCCCATCATGATTGACCAGCCTTTCTCCAACATCAAATCTAGCCAAGACATCACCGTCCCCGTATCTCGCAACTCCCAAAGTTCAAGCAAAAGATCTAAGGCTCTTAGGTTTGAGCGGATATGATTTATCGAATACAAGGCTCGAAAACGTTGTGAAACCAGCTCGCGCTCTTCATGATCCTCGGCTGTGAGCTCAGACCCCGCTGTAAGTAGCGGGATTGCTTGCAGATTTGTACAGGAGTGCGTAGGTGGAATAGAGGTCAAAGAACGAACTACTTGAACGGCTTGCCTTCTGATGTTTACTTCCCGAACTGAAGGATCCTCCTCTGCGTGAAACTCAGTGCTGGATCCGGGAGACGGTGTTAAGATGGAAGCCATTAGTAAGGTTGGATCAATATGTTGCGTATTAAGGAAGTCATCCATATCGGAAGGATCGGTCAACAACGCATGTCGTTTTGAGATGGCCAGGTTGATGAGACCGTGGATCTTGAAGGCTTCTCCAATCGTCACCAAAGCCTCATTGTCACCTTCAGGCTTCCAGCCAAGCAACATGTTCTCCAAATGGTTTTCTTCCTCGACGTCGCGTATGCCCGTATCACAGACGCGCCTACAGTAGCGACCCACGCTGCTCAGATGGTAATAAACCTCGGTGCAATAACCGCCGATCGGATGATATTCTGAGCCGGTTTGAAGTACGCCCAAGAATAGGTCAACGTTGTCGATGGGTGCCTGCTCCGAACTCGGGACGAGGAAGGCACATGCCATGTCCCAGTAGAGGTAGGCTCCGATGGTGAAACCGAAGACGAATGGATTCTCCTCAGGCAGTGAGCCGTCAGCTAGCATGATGTCCACCAAGGCGCGTGCACCATAGAGATGCTGGAGACCGAATTGAGTGACGGGCCCTTCAATCCAGGCTGTGGAGAGACCAAGCATCAAGACGGTGAGAAAAACGGGGAACACGTCTTTGGGTGGGTTGGCAATTTCCCGCTGCACGAGCTGAATTGCAATGCCCCGTTCTTCCAGACACCGGGCCATTTGGGATGGATCGAAGAAGTGTTGGTGGGCTGCACTGACGCTCTGCAGCGCGTGGAGTAGGCTGGGAGATGCGTCCAGATGTTCCAAAATGGGGAAAGATAGCGGGTTGATGTCGGGATCGATGACCATGATTTGGCTAGCCTTTTCAAGCCAATATCGAAGAAGAACCTTGTCAGGGGTGTCGTTCCGCAAGTGTGACTTTGCTATCCACGGAGACTCCATCTGCCACGTCCGAAGGCGGGGTGCAGCTTCGCAAACTTGGCCGCGCCTCTGGCAATTGCGGCAGACAGGGAATGTCTCATCACACTTGACTCGGCGACGCTTGCACTCCGTGCACCCAGCGCGACTTCTGTGGTTCTTGGGCCCATTCTCCGCTGAAAATGAGGAACTCGATGAGGAACCGGTACTCCGGGTAGGTGAAGCTGCGGACGAGCGGCGCCGGCGGGGGCACTGTTCGGTTACCTCGGATTTTCTCTGATTTTGAGCGGAAAGTCGAGGGCCTGTGGTGATCTTGAACTTGATTGTCTTCATGATGATGGCTTTCGGTATGCAATAGATGGCAACAGACAGTTGAGCAAAAAGTCACAGGCTCATGAGGACTCGCATTTTGAGGAAGGAGAAAGCAACCTAGCGCTGATCACCCAGCTGACTTGTTATCTCGGAATCGCAATGCTATGGAGCGTAATGTTGGTTCACTTCCCCGCATTGTGCCCACCAGCGTATCTCGCGTCTTGCCTCCGCGGCCGTCTCTATCGGATAGGAGAGGGGAGAGATAAAAGATACAAACAGCGCTTCTCAATGGCTCCGCCAGCCAACCGGAAGCCAGAGCTGTCAAGTCTCCACATTCCTGTTCTGGACAATACGCGGGGCAGGGATCCATGGATGGGAACAACGCCACCTTACAGTCTTGATCTTGTGGATTCAAGTCTACTAACCTGATAGTTGTAGAATAGAATCCTTCATGACGAAAGACTCGGCGAAAATATAGCGGATGTCGCTGACTTCACGCCGTTTTATTGAAACTAAACCAGCGTCACTGGCTTCCCATCCGTTGAGATAAACACAGCCACATTATGAAAATCTTGGCTGAACTCGAAATTGACCTTTGTCCCACGGGTGAAGTAGACGACATCTCCCTTCTTAGCTGTGAATTTGTCCCCATCTTCGACATCACATTTGATGGTCCCTTCTGTTACGAAAAAGAACTCATCGCAAGGGTAGACCAGCGTTGCCTTTCCCTTCTCGTGCGCAGCTCCCGCCACGATCTGGCCATCGTCTGATCGGTAGACTACAGACTTCTTCCCGTCGTACTCTGGGAATGGAACCCACTCAAATGAGTTCCAAGCCCCGTGAATTGCATTGGGTTGTGACATTTTTATCAGTTAATCGTGTTTTCTTGGAGAAGGTGTTAGCTGAAGAGCATCACATCGTGAAAAGCACTCACGCAATAAAGTACGGGTTCTGGGAGATTGATGTTTGGATAGTACCAGTTTCGATGCAGAAAGACGAAATTTTAGGAAATATCCAATCGATATATAATGAGTGATTTTGTAGTCTATGAGTACTGATTCACCCTGGAGGCTCTCATGCATGACACCAGCACTCGGTCATTTGCCCTGAAAATCATCCCCACACCTTGTATCGGCTGAGCCGTCGTATAAGTGCTGGTTTGAGTAAGGCTAATCTACCATACACAGGTATCGCGTCTGTTCCCGAAATAGTAAAAGTAGAAGCTTTGCAGCCCACTTTGAGTATGCGTGCAGATATGCTGCCCATTTATTCCCGTGACCAAAGCCAAGGCCGGATATTATCTACCGGCGGAAAAGATTGCCTGCTCATTTGAAATGCTAAATTTGAGATACCTCGCATATCGGATGATTCTGCCGGTGCGATGAGGGGCTCTCCCCAATGACGCAGCGGAGCGTGGTCGGCTAATGAGCAAAATTGGAAGCTTGTACCACCACAATGTAAGCACGTCTTGTTCAAGTAGTAATCCACATCTCGGGTGCCTTTCAATTACGGTATCTGGAGTTAAGTGCAACACATTAACGCACCCTTCCGGAGGATCCCCAGATTGGGGTGTAACCAGGGGTCATGGGGCGGTGCGCGGCCTTTATCGCATGTGAACGTCAGTCCTCGAGTCTGGGAAATGTCCCATACAGCTTACCCTTTTAACTTTCGTCATTCACCTGAGAGCTCGATATCTTGGAAACCACACGCGGACACGAGCTATCTCTCGTCCCCAAGACCTCAGCCCACGCAGTCACTCAGGAGTCACTTCTTCCGCATCGAAGTTTTACTCTTCTAAGTTCTTACCGTCATGACACAGATCATTCAGGTCGACGCCCTTGTTGTAGGCGCCGGCGTTGGCGGGATCTATGCCACATACCGTCTTGCCGATATGCAGATGAACATCCAAACCATTGACATGGCATCGGACGTTGGCGGAACTTGGTACTGGAACCGTTATCCTGGTGCAATGAGCGACACAGAAACCTACCTTTACCGATACTCTTGGGACAAGGACGACCTTCAAACATATCCATGGACGCACCATTATGTTTACCAGCCCGAGATTCTTAAGTATCTGCAACACATCGTCAAAAAGCACGACCTGCGGAAGCACATGAAGTTCAACTGCGAGATGAAGTCAGCGACTTGGGAAAACGTCAGTCATCGCTGGCATGTTACCTGCTCCACTGGAGAGGTCTACCACGCACGATACTTGGTCAATTCCCTCGGCCTCCTCTCGAAGGCCAACTATCCCGACATTCAGGGCCTTTCAAATTTTCAAGGATCGCTGTTACATACCGCGAAGTGGGACGACACCGTTCAACTGGAAGGCAAACGTGTCGGTATCATCGGCAACGGTTCGACTGGTGTCCAAGTAATGACAGCCATTGCCCCCAAGGTTGGCCATCTTGCTTCGTTTCAGCGTCATCCGCAGTACTCTGTGCCCAGTGGCCAAGGCCCAATCGCAGCGGACTACCGCAAGAAGGTCAACGAAGACTACGACAAAATTTGGAACAATGTCTGGTCCTCGACAGTCGGGTTCGGCGTCCCAGAGTCCACGCGCAAGACCATGGAAGCTTCCCCCAAAGAGAGAAAGGAGGCATTCGAAGAGGTCTGGTCAAAGGGTAATGGATTTCGCTTCATGTTCAGCGCCTTTGGCGACCTCACCACCGACGAAGCAGCCAACGAGGAGGCGTGCAGCTTCATTCGCGGCAAGATTGACGAGATCGTGAAGGATCCAGCCAAGGCAAGCGTTCTAAAGCCTAAGGAGCTGTATGCCCGCCGCCCGCTTTGCGACTCTGGGTACTACGAGATCTTTAATCGAGACAACGTCGACGTCATCGACATCCAAGCCAATCCGATCAAGCAAATTACGGATACTGGGATTGAGCTCACCGATGGCAAGATTCATGATATGGACGTCTTGGTCTTCGCCACAGGCTTTGACGCCATTGAGGGAAGTTACTCAAGAGTGTGCATTACCGGCCGGGATGGAAAGACGTTGAAGGACCATTGGAGAGACGGCCTCAAGGCCTACGGATCAATCGCCTGTTCAGGCTTTCCCAACATGTTCTTAATCGCAGGCCCTCAAGGCCCATTCGCCAACTTTCCACCCGTCATCGAAAGCGAGACGAATCTCATCATGTCTCTCATTGAACATGCGGAAGCTCTGGACTCTGGTCGCAAGACCACTCCCAACGGCATTACAAACGGCAAGACCAATGGTACCAATGGAACCTCCAGAACCAGGCCTGCAATCATAGAGGTCTCCGAAGAGGCCGAACAGGATTGGGCAGATTTGTGCGACAGTCTGGTACAAGGATCGGTTTTTCTGAAAAGTCCGTCTTGGATTTTCAGTCGAAATATTCCAGGTCGCAAACCGAACACGAATTTCTACTTCGCGGGTCTCAGATCATACTTGGAATGGGTTAGCAAACAGACATCAGCCGGGTTTCCGGCATTCGCCCGGAGTTGGGATGCATAGTTCCTCCAGAAGGGGGTGCGGTCAATATCTTCCCTTAGACAGTCAAGTGTGCCAGATCAATGGTTCAAATAACGCTTCGTTCCGACAATATGACTGATTGACTGTGAGCTCCTTGTCTTGAAGCTGTAGGCAGCTTAAAACATCGATGAAATGCTCCACTGTCTGTGTGACGTTTCGCTCGGCACTGAATTCTCCCTAGACGTTACTCCGACACTCATTACGGTTTGAGAAGTCTCAGTTTTGCTATTACTCTTCAATCGGTTTTAGTAATTCCAGAAATCAAGTTGTAGTAACGCGAATTATTGTGATTTCTCCGTCATAGGTAGACTACCTAGTCTAGGTTATGGTACCATGAGACTCTTAGATCTTGCTGGATCCCGGCAGTTCGAACAGATAATCCTCGGTTAATTTGACCACCTCCCGAGCAAGCCCAAAGCTGTATCCATAACCGCCTGCATTCTGGCCGTACGCATGAATGACTCTCTGCCCATCGATTGTCTCCCTTTCACAACGAACCCCACCGACCTTGCTGTCCATGGTGGCATAAAGTCCCACGTGGTCATAAACAATTGGCCAATCACTTGGATTCGGCGACGGAAAGACGTGAGGCTGGTTCAAATGCGCATTTCGGCAAATCTGGGAAACGTTATTAGTTGTTACTTGCACTGAAGTCAATGTTCTTACTGTATTTCTCTGGTCCTCAGAAACTGCAAGGCTTCGGTCTCCTTGTGTAAGAACACCACCGCAGTAGACTGTGCCATCCCCGCGAGAGAAGGCAGTTGAGTAGTAGCCCCCATGGCCTCGACGAATGAAAAGCTGATTATAGGTATCCGGGGCCTTTGCAACAACACATTGGAGTCGATTCATCACCAGGTTCTTCTCTTGGACATCTTCAAGTGTCTCAGCGCCGATTCCTGTGGCATTGACCAACACGTCGTGACCCAGGCCCTTCAAGTCAGCCAGAGCAGAGACTCTTGTTCGACGAAACTCGATGCCTCGCTTCTGTAAACGCTCGTAAAGCCAAAGAAGAAACTTCTGCGGGGTGAGGACGACTGTCTTGTATTCCATTCCGTAGATTGCACCTTCTGGCAGATCCTGCCCAGAAAGAAAGCGGAAGCTCGGGACTTTGTGTGCATACCAGACGTCGGACTTTGACCCACGATCCATTATCTCTGTCATCTTCACCTGCCGTACACTGGACTCTGGGTTCGTTTCCGCCAGTTTCCAGAGGCCCATCAAGCCTTCCAGCTGCATCGTCTGTTCTCGCGGGGCAGAATCGTGAACACCGACCCAAATTGCGCCTGCCCAAGGACTCGCCCATGCTTTGGTGTCATAGTCCCCAGGAAGATATTCGGCGACGATGGTGATATCATAGTGGCGCGGAAGCGATCCTGCAATCATCATGCCCGTCACCCTTTCTTTCATCAGTGTGAGCTCTCAAATCATGCCTTCATTGTGTGCACGGTGATTACTTACCCCGCGCCTAGAATCGTGACTTTGACCATGTTGCTTGAGTTCTTTGAGATCCGAATCACAGAGAATGGGGTGTTTGTGGTCTTCCAAGAAGAAGGGAATGCCCGATGGCAATCCCTCTGAATGCGAGTTCAATCACTTCAACCTGTTTACCTACTTACCTTGATGCATACCGGAGCCGTAGTGTCAGCCAGCGGACTAGGTAGCGCTACTGAGGGCCGAAACTCGGCATGGGGATTGCCGTTTTAGGTTCTAAACCGAAGAACCCCTGAACCGGGCTTCCCTGCAATTGAACGGGGTTTGCCTGCGTACCCCGCTCTAGATCTAGACTCTAGAAATCCGCCTATCGTCCCAGAAGGGAGACTCCTGAGACGCAACGCATCATGTGGCTCTAGCTTGCGTGGGCTGGTTATCAGTCATATCTAATCATGTTTTGACTTATCGGGGATAATGCATTGCGTATGCACGCCCCCCGGGTAGTGAGAGTTGCGTTACTATGCCTCAGAAAACGGACATGTGCAGGAAGGTCCGGGGTGGATGCGGCTACAGATCCATACGTGGCTCCCATTGAATTTCCATTACGAACATCATGATTCAAGCTTTCCTGCCCTACATTTCCTCTTCTGGCCGCGGTACGAAGTCGGCGATCGCCACCTGGCATTGCAGATGAACCATCTAGCGGGGAAGCGTAGGCTGCTCCTGGTCTGGTCAGTCTAAAGAATTCACATTGTTAAATCACAGTGTTTGGTTTCATTCCGATAAAGTTCACATGACTATCTCAATGAACTAAAATCTGGCCATATGTTGAGGGCAGTAAGGCACTTTTGAGAATGTCATGGGTCCAGCCTGAAGCTATCGCAATCAATTATAGCCTCAACGTATAGCCTCAACGTAGCCTCAGGATATTGTGAAGGTAGAATGCTTTTTGCTGCTTGACCTATACTTGAGCTCGACTGACGCCCCTAAACTACAGCTTTGGTGATATTGAATCGTGAACGTACTGTTCCACGAGGGCTGCCACCTTTTGACTCGTGCCAAAACTAAAGCAGTAACCGCCAGCCTCCTGTCCATAGGCATGAACCACCTTCTGTCCGTCAACAATCTCCTTGTCGATTCTAGCCCCTCCTTGATCCATAGGGCGAAAGTGATAGGTGTTACCGATATCATACTTGATGTTGTAGTCACTGGGATGAGGAGAAGGCAAAACCAAGGGCAAAAGTTGATGTCCCCGTGAGAGAATCTGAGAATGCTAGAGTCAGTTTGGTCGTGGTTGGAAATCGGACTGTGCTATAATCTTACCGTCTCTCTGTCAGCAGCATAAACCGTGCGGTCTTCGCTGTTGAGTAACTTGATGCCGCCGACATATGTGGTGCCATCGGGTCGTCCGAACATGTTGAAGTAAAACCCATTCAGACCCCGGTAAATGTAACACTGATCCCAAGTTTTGTCCAGTAGAATAGACTGAAGACGGTATGGTACGAGCGAGGTGTCTCGAACTTCCGTCAGGTCCCGTACTCGTGCCCCAGCGGCGTTCACCAACACATCGGATTTGAAGATCTTCAAATCTCTGAGCGAAGTGATACGCGCTCGCACGAATCGGACCCCCTTGGCCTCCAGTCTAGCTCTCATCCATGTGAGAAACACCGGCGGCGAGATGCACACTGTCGTGTATTCCACACCAAAAACTGCTCGGGGAGGCATCTCTGATTTGTCAAGCAATCGGAAGTCGGGAACATAGTGCCGGTACCAAATGTCCTCCGGAGAACCGTATTCAAGGATTTCGGTCATCTTCGTTATCCTGACGCCTGATTCCGTTTCAGGGTACGTCATGGCAAGCTTCAAGAGAACTGCAAGAGAGTCCAATTGAATTTTCTTGTCTTCTTCACTCGACGTGTGCACGCCAACCCAGCAGGCTCCAGCCCATGGCGAGGCCCAATCCGTGGTAATAGCGTCTCCGGGAAGAATGTCCCCCACAATCGTTACATCGTGATGAGTGGCAAGCTGACTAGCAATAGTCATGCCCGTGACACTGGACGTTTGTTGGCATGAAGTACTTAATAGGCAGAATGTTGCTTACCCGGCTCCAAGAATCGTGACGGAAGCCATTTTGATCGACACTAAAGATTGAATGTTGGAGAGTTTTCCAGACCTGGGATCGCAAACTTGCACCTGGTCGTGACGGTGAGTTTAACTCGACCTTACTTTTATGCTGTTGAACCGAAAAGTGATGTTCGGAATTCAGCCTCAAGCCAGGGTTCCGCAACTCCGTGAAGTGGAGGTTCCGAGGGATCCAGCACCCCACTTGAATAATTACCGTTTTGGGACGATACGCGAAGCTAAGACAAAGGTTCGACGATAAGTCAATCATGACATGACACCACCGATTGACAAGAATTTTTGCTTTCTGTTTGGTTCAACAGATGTCGCTCCATATCCGAAGATATTTCCACTAGTCCTTGCATGGCACACCACCCTCCATAGCGCAAATACACAAAGATAACGACGCCTTGTGAGCTGTGTCACAGAAGTGATTTAGGGAATTGACCTTGGATAGATTTGATCCACTGTTACTCTCATATTGATACTAGATCTTGAAAAGGTATAGAATTAGACAGTCTAGGATCCGTTGATAGAGGAGAAGAGTATGACATATTATCTTTGTGATGAATTACATGGCATATTTCTGGAAGAACTGCTCCAGCGTCATCGGCTTCAAACTAATGTTAGACTGTCGCGCCTCTGCTGCAGCCTTTTTGAGAAGACGGGCATCCTCGTGCTCTGTGGGCACCCCGTTGAAGAAATTCCCCTTGATCGCATGCATGAGATCGAACAGGCCATTGACTTCCTTCGTCTTGAACTCGTCGGCTGCACTGAGACCACCGGTCTTAACTTCCTTGTACCGCGCAGGCTTGCCAGTAACTACATGATCCCGCAAGTTTTAGTCACTGAGTTTCTGGCAAATTGTTTCGGGTTGCCTCACCTTCTTCAAACTTTGCTGTCATTTCAGCGAAAGATGATGAGTCCGACACGCCATGGACGTAACAACCGTTCCATCTCTGGGGATCCAAGAAGACCCCATGGACGAAATCACCGTAATCATCCGCGACCGCCAACCATGGCACGGACTCGGGGCTGTTTCCCATGGCTGGCGTCTCCCAGGTCAGGTAGCCTTCTGCGTCTTTGATCATGGCAAACCCACCGAAAGCGGCCGTGTACTTTGGATCGAATGCGTTTTCGAGAAACCATGCGGCACTCACAATTGCCGCCGTCTCAAACTTTCCCGGCTCAAGTAGATATTTAGATATAGCCGATTTGTCTCACTTAAGGTTAGACTCATATCTCAGCACATTTTTTGGTATCTTACCGTCAAAGGCCAGAACTGGAACCTCGCCTTTAGTCAACTCGGATGCTGCCGGAAGAGAAGCGTGAACAGCATGCTTGACACCAGCCTTGACAGCAGCGTCCACGATTCCCTTTCCCATTTGAAGCTCTGAAGGCCCAATGCGTTGCTTGAATTTCTGTACACCGGCTAGTCAGTTTTGGGAGATCCGAGTTACCGTATTACTCACAGGTGCGTCTGAGTCAATATTGATGAAGACGCCCCAGCACCCCTTGAAAGCCTCGATAAGCTGATCAGTCTCCCAGCAATCGGCTTGCACGACATCGATCCCAGAATCAGCGAGCTTCTTTGCCTTTGCAGAGCTGGGGTCTCTCGAGAACACCCGCACACGAAATTGTGGGTTGTCATGCAGTGACCTAGCCACCGAGCTTCCTAGGTTTCCTTGGTGAAAGTCAGATCTTGCGTGGCCGACATGTAAATGGTTGGTTCTAAGACTTGCCTGTGCCCCCGATCACAGCAACTATTTTCAAAGCGTTGGCGTCCATGTTGCTTGGTAGACTTTAAGGGTGAAGGTGCAAAAAGATAAGGGGAGGGCAACTGCAAAGCTTCTCTTAATAATATTAGGAACAATTCTAGAGCCTCCGCAGCTAGGATTTAGATGATCTTTGTTCTTGATGTTCGCTTAGGGGAATTTCGATTTATCAGCATTGGTAGGCTGATCTATCTATCGACCTTTTCAGAAGCGTGACTCCGCCACGCCGTTCGCCTGGAAAACTGAAGAGGTAAATGTCGCATGCGGAGAAGCAAACAGCCCCTCAGCTCAACCGATAATCAGACATTACCACGCGGGGCGCATGGTACGCACCAGTGACCCACCACTTCCCGTTTGAGCCGCTACCCGAGCCATGCACATCATAATGCTTGATTCAAATTCACGGGACGAAAGACAATTTTCAGCTTCTCTGCATGGCCTTGGTTCTCTATCGTTTTGGCACATCCCATACCCAAGATGGCTTTGAATAACTTGGCCTCAATGACTGTGGTCGCGGTGTTCCTATTCATTCTCTACAAATTTGTTTACCAATCTTTCTTATCACCGCTTGCTAAAATACCGGCGCCTCATTGGAGTTGTCACGTAGCGCCTTTCTGGTACTGGTGGGCGCAGCTTTCACACAATGAGAACCGACTCGTCTACGATGCCCACATGCAGAAGGGGAAGGCTTTGCGGCTTTCTCCGGGAACATTGAGTCTAAATTGCTTTGATGGTGGCCTCAAAAGCATCTATCTTGGTGGATTCCCGAAAACAGAGTACTATTTCAGAGGTTTTGCGAACTACAAGTAAGGCAATCATCACACATGTTCAGATCAGAATATGGAAAGCTAATATGTTAGCCTCAAGCACCCACAACATTTTCACATTTGAAGACAATGCTACCCACTCAGCCCGCAAGAGAATCATCTCGGGAACCTTCTCAAAGTCTTTCATCCTTGCAGACCCGTCAAGCAGGGCCTCTATGAAGAAAGTTCTATACGGCAGGCTGTTGCCAATGATCGACCGGGCTGCTCATGAAGGGGATGCCCTGGAGGTTTTGGAGCTCCTATACTCCTACTCTATGGACTCCTTTGTGGCATGGCAATTCGGTGGCTCTCTCAGCAGCAACCTCATCGAAGATGAACAAGAGCGGCGTCTTTACCTCGACGGATTCTTCGCCGCAGCTCCCTACACTTTTTGGCAATATCGGTTTCCGCTGCTCAACTCTCTGTTCAAGGCGGTCGGACTGATTCCTAAAAAGGTGGACAGCGGATTCAATGACATTCTCCGCTGGAACCTCGAGAAGTGCGACAAGGCACAAGAACTTCTGGCCCAAGGCGAGGAAAAACTGTCCCCTGAGAACAAGCCCGTTGTTATGGCTCTGGCTCTTCAGGCCATGAGCGATCCAGAGGCAAGACCTGGCGAGTATCCGCAGCGTCTCGAGATTGCCAGCGACATGTTTGCTCACAATTCAGCCGCACATGAGACCAGTGGGAATACTCTGGCCTATTGCATGTACGAGCTTTCGAAGCATCCGGAGATTCAATCCAAGCTGCGTGAGGAGCTCTTGACCCTCGATCCTCCTTTGATCTACCCGCCGGAGGACGGGCTCGATAACCTGATCCTCCCAATGGCCAAGAGCATCGACAATTTGCCGTATCTTGAGGCCGTGATTATGGAGACCCTCCGACTGTATCCCTCAGTTCCGGGCGGTCAGCCTCGAAGAGTGTTCAAGTCATGTACGCTTGGCGGTCACAACGACATTCCACCTGGCACTACGGTTCAGTGTTATGCCTGGTCACTCCACCGCACCCCCGAGGTATTCCCCGAGCCAGATGTCTGGAAGCCAGAGAGGTGGATTGAATCGTCGCCGGAACAGCTCAGTACTATGCGCCGATGGTTCTGGGCTTTTGGTAGCGGCGGTCGCATGTGCATTGGTAGCAATTTTGCCTGGTTTTGTGAGTTCTTCTCGCCTCCTGTACATCATCAGGTTGCTAATCCATTTGTCACAGCCATGAAGAACGTTATTGGTACCGTTTATACCAACTACACGACCACAATTCACCATGCCGGCGACATGACCCTGCAAGATGCTTATCTTGCAGGTCCCACTGGACACCATTTGGAGCTCATGTTCCACCCAATAAAGCGGTAGGTTTAGCTCTCAAAGACTGCATCAATCACCCTCCACTGGTAGCCAAGGCGAGACCTCTGTGTGTCTCTGCTTGTGCGAATGGGATGCAACACATCTCAGTAGCCAGGGCAACCATGCTCTTCTCATACCACCAATACCTTCAAAAGATTGCTGTTACTCTATAATGATGACATGATTTGCCTTGCATCATCCCCATGACGACTTGATGCCGCGAAACCTTCTACACTCGTTGGGCTCGCCTGATCCACGCTAAGACCCGTAATTGGTGTATTCCTTAGCGTCCTCGTTGAATCGCCTGGCCGTGCTTGGGCCATATTCCTTGGTGCCTCTCGCCTTATAGCTCGAAATGATTTTGGGACCCAGTGGCGTAGCAGCTGTCGCGTAGCAGGTAGGCTGGCAATTATCACGCCGACTGATATCTCAATGTAGCTCCACATGTGAAGGTAGAATGCATCCTCTGATGGGTGGTATCAAGTCAGTCCACTTGAACGATTCACTTTCATGAGTTTTGAGGTGCGGAATGACTCACGTGTGGGGTTTTCGAAATTCCGGAGATTCAACAATACAGTTAGTCGAATGACGCTGACGGCTGTAATACTGTGGCACAATTCCAGTTAGTTCTGAAAGTTCGATGCGATTCATCGTATTAGTCCCATGGAAAGACAAGATGGTCTGACTCACAAAATTCCGATGCCAAACATGGCCAAAATCTCCACCTTTTCTCGCCATCTCAAGTTCAGCCGAAGCACTTGGGTCGATGGCAGCACAAGCATCCATATGTCCAAACCGATGTTGACAGCTGCGTGGGTCACGATCATGGAGAGGATGTTGAGGCAGAATCCTTCATGACGACCATCCCACCCCTCCCATGCAAAACTGAGCGGTTGACATTGTGCTATTGTTGGAATCGTGAACCCAATGAATGTTAGTAGGTTGAATGCTTGAGTACACCACAGTATGGTGGTGAACGGAGAGCTGAAACCGCCGAAGACTCTCTGGTAAAAGAACAAAATTGTTGCTTTAAGAGCAGCTATTGCGAGCGTGTATACGTTGGCGAACGCATAGAATATCTGATACTGATTAGCGTTGCCCATGGATCAATGCGATTGGATCCAATCCTGGAGATTCAGCTATGGCTCACCTTCATGAATTCGACAATAGTGTCGTATCTCAGTGTCCAGAAATCGAGCCCGAACCCGAATCTGCGCCCTAGTACAACGTGTGAGTAATGTTTTGATCTTTCTCGTTTCCCACTGTTTAGGTCAAGAGTCACCAATAAATTTCATAACAGCGAATATGATTGCTGCTGCCTGGTGAGATCATCTTCGCATCAGTCAAAGCCGCGACAGTCGATGAGGTGGTGGCAGTCAGCGTACGAATCCGATCGCGATGGTAATATCATCAGCTCCCCATGGTGTCAATCTGATTGCCTTAGCAAGCATTCGCAACGAGAATGCAAGCACAGTCAAAGCTAGCAAAAACGCGCTAGCTCCCAGAGCTTCTCCAGTCTGGCGTGGTGGAACCCCGCAATGCGTGAGGGTTACGTTCCGAGCAGCTGTTGACTTCATGAGCTTCGCATGTTTCTCGAAAGGGAATTTACATGATGACTATGTCAGGGTTGGGGCTTACTCAGTCCATCAAAAGGAAGACACTCCTTCATCACACATCCGCCGAAAGCATGCTGCCACTCCACTTCTGGGCACAGACACGAAGATGTGACATTGTTGGGACCGCAAGGGGTGAGGCTGATGGTCCGATTGGCGCATGATATCTGGGAAAAGAGAAAGCCATGTTAGATTTGCACGTGATCGATGGGCAACAGACCATCAACTTACGGCACAGCTCGGGAGGCCGTCATAAAACATGAAATCCATGGGGACGCATCGATCGCAATGTCTTCAACAGGTGCCGATAAGTTCCTTTCGGGTAACAGGCCCGGTGCTGCGGGGTGAAAGGGGGTTGCCGCAAGGGGGATCAAGGCGTTTATGTTGACAGACGGAAATCCATATCTAATCATAATTCCATACTGGCGGCATTCCAATGCTCGGCGAGACTCGCCGCCGCTGCAAACTAACATGTGGCTTGCCGGTGGCACTGCCGTTTGCGGTAAGTAAGCTGCCATCAAGTGTGAGGCATCAAGCTAGAGTGCATGTTCTGCGTATTAGCGGGAACGATCACAAATTCTTGACCCAGCGATCTGGTAACATTCCGTGGCGTATTGAGCGTTGTCGAAGCATCGCAGTGCCAGAAGTAGTGTTGAAATGAGCCTGTTGGCATTGTTTTATCACAACAAGCACCTACTCAAGATTTACGAAGCAGCCTGTAATAGAACAATTTGTTGCCAAAATCGGCGCTCCGAATTTTTTCAAGTATACTCTCTTCACTATCGAGGGAGACATTGAGCGTAGACATGTTCGGAACAGCAAAGTTATGTACTCATTCGCACCGTAAATGACATCCGGCACTGCGCCGGCAGGATGAGACATTTCCAAGGACGCCACGTGCCACACCTTGAGTGATCGAGTGAATGACGCTATCAATTCAAGCTTCTGCATTCTTGGCCCTGTACACAAGCCGCCAAATGCGTCCTTGACGATTTGGACGACGCCCCATTCACCGGCCACCCAGCCACATCTCATTGGCGATCTAGAAAGACGGGGTGATTCCTTTCAATGAATAATAATCTGTCCGACAGCTGCCACATTGATGAGCTCGATGCATTTGGGATTGAGGCGTTTTCGCAACTCACTGAGATCTAATAATCGCAGCAGTACGGGAGGTTGCCGGTTCCGCTGTTGGTGCAACCCTGACAGAAGTTGCTGCAAGCGTGCTCGTTGATGAAGCAGGCATGAGAGGCTGCAGCGGTGGAAGCAAGGCCGAGGGCCAGGATGATGGTAGAGAAGCTGATCTGCATGATTGCGGTATTTGATAAAAGATTGACGAAGAGATGGAAGGATCAGGTTTAGGTTGATAGTCGAAGCTGTGAGTTGATCTGGATGAAGGGCGCTTTGAGATTATTTATTTACAGACAATACAGTATGTATTCGTAGCCCGCTTGCAGTTTCCTGGTGTGTAAGTGGGATGTTGTCACTTGATCCAATTTGATCTCACGATTCCCCGGATCTTCGAGCCGCCTCATACGATTTTAGAGAGTTGCAGCCGCAGAACGCAAGCTGGTTGGAAAGGTCTTGGGCAATATTGAGTCAGATAGATTGAACGGGGTATAGATACTTGGTATCCCACCGGTTTGGTGGACTTCATGCAGGCAACATGCATAGCCAACTTTCAAGTTGCCGTAAATCGAATGCCGGGTAGCATTTAATGCCAGCATGATGCTTTCTGCTGGACAAGAGCCAAAAATACACGGTCAATGGCCATCAACGTAGGAATAAGTTCTCGGGTATCGCCGTCGCGGCAAACCGATGGGATGAACTTCCCGCTGCGAATATCCCGACGGGATGGAACCTTTGTGACACTGACGTCATTCATTCCCACCACATCAAAAACGCAGTCAGAATGATAGGACGTCACGGTTCACGAGTCTTACTCACGCCCATGAAGTCAAGACTTGGAGACTGAATTGCATGTTTATCTTTTGATACTCTGTATCTGCTAAACCTCAACTATGCAGCCCCAAACTTGACGTCAGTGACAACAGGGCGGTGGTCGGAAATATACAGCCCATCGTCAAACTTATTCGTCAACACTGCGTGGGTGAGAAATTCCATCCCTCTCGCAGTCGGATCCCTCACAAATAAGTGATCGATAAGGCTGTCGTCCGACTCGTCGTCCGTGAATCCCGTGTAAGTATTTGAATATCCAACTCGATGCGCCTCAGGTGTCACATCAAGTGTGTCGTGCATGTTACCCTCTGCAATCAATGTCTGGTAGGCGGGATTGTCAGGCTCGATGTTCAAGTCGCCTCCCAGAAAGACAGGCGTCACTTCATTAGCCGCAGACTCCCATTCTTTGGCGAGATCAACCAGGAACGCCGCGCTGTTTTCGCGTGCAGTTTGACCAACGTGGTCGAAATGGGTGCACATGAAAACCAGAGGAAAGCCAGAGCCGACGTGGGTAAATGAGGCGACCGTGACAATTCGCGGAAGAGCCGCATCCCAGCCCACAGAGCCGGCGACATCAGGAGTCTCACTCAACCAATATGTGCGGTTCTCCACAAGGTCCCACGCTCCCGGCTGAAAGAAGATCGGAGAGAACTCCCCCGCCGCAACGCCGTCATCGCGGCCGACACCGATGTGGGACCAAGAGGTGCCGAGGTCTTCGGCAATGTCCAGCAGTTGTTCTTCAACCACCTCCTGCATGCAGACGAGGGACTCGGGCCGTCCGGCGGTCTCGTAGTTGAGCTGCGCCGTGAGACGGGGCCGACGGACGGACCAAAGTGCTTCATTGGTACCCGGAGTAGGTGTTGCCCAGCGGATGTTGTACGTCATGAACCGAGTGAAGAGGTCGGATGATTGGGCGTATGCGCCGATAGCTCCGAGGAGCACCGCAGCGGCTGAGACAGGCTTCATTATGCCTGTCACGGATCAAGTGCAAGAGGCCTGGCTGGCTTCAGCGCCATGATCCTCATTTTGACTCTTTTTTCTATTGTATTTATATCTCTCTTCATCAGAGCATTCTTTTTGTGACATCAGTTCACAACATGAAGTGAGGGGAAGTTGCATTTGGATTCCTGCCGGCCTCTGCTCATTCACGCGGAGATCGTCACATTCGTCCTCTAACGCGCATATTTTTCGACAAACAGGGTTAGACTTAATGTTCCTGCCGTCCAGCACCCGCCATTGGTTCGGCGGCATTCACACACGTTGACTGAACGGTCGACTTGGCCCGGCTTCACGTGGGGGCCGAAAACAAGTCAATTCGCCGTCGCAGAGGTCCGCCAAGAAACATTTCATTTGGATCGCAAACTGTAAACACTCACACCGCTGAGGATTCTCGGAGAATATGTCGGGTCAACGTTGAGTTTCGGTAGCGTGGTGAACCGACATTTGAGGATTTTTATAAATACCCATGCCGCCTCTCACTACCCTTTTTCTCCTTAGTGAATTCTGCGGAAGAGTCTTTGCCGCATGTTGGCTCCCCCGCCCTCAGGGGAAAAGACTTACCGTAAGCGGGAAGGGGCGATGCACGTTGCCGTCATCACAGCCGTCAATATTGGTTCGCCTAGGGTTTACGGGAGATGAAGGCCTCGTCTAACCCGCCAAGTTTTGAAGGGTTTATTTCCAGACGGTTGGCAATTTCATACTTGCGTTAGTTTATCTGGTTCATGTCAAAATTGCCATCCTGCATGAATTTATCCGGTGGCATGTGAATCTTCAATGTCTCCTCGACATTTCCAAAAGGGATATTTTGCCCAATGTTGCGGCTCTCACAATCTTGCCAACGTCGCAATGAATAAACTCCAAATTGTTACTGGACAAGGGCTCGTGACTCCAGTGCGAAAGTCTTGGGTCGGCTATCGGATCTGCACTGTTCGCACTGACAATGGGCAACGATGGCGACGATGACGAGCCTCTCGGACAACTCGCCGCGACTCTATTCGACAATTCTGTGTGGATTTGGGCCAAATACGAGTCAAGTCACGATCGGTCTCACAGCCCACATTCCCGATGGCACTGGGGCGGTGTTCAACACGGCTAGAAGAGTCAAAGCGCCAGGGGCCAGGACAAGGTCTCACACGTGTTGAAGAGAGATCCATCGGCCGCGGAGGGCGGAATGATGGATTTTCTGCCTCTTCTGCCCCCCTGACCATGTGGAGGTGGTTGTCAAAAAAGCCCACAAGATACTAATACGTAACAGTCTCGCCACCTAATTGGCCACCGAGAGGCCTCTCTTTTTTATGTCGTGTGGTCAATGCCTTATTTTGATTAATTTCATCCTGGCACGCCTGGAAAACGCGCACACAGGCATGGAGAAACGTCGCATCACTCATGGATATTGTACAAGATTTTATACATTAGTGCTCTAATCTGAGCGCGAACAGACACCGGCTCGACATCGGTTCCCTACCGGCTCGATCCAGACCGGCCAGTCTTCAAACTGGAGTCCGTCTCGATATCGACCGTGTACGTGAACTGCTTGTGGATACCGCCGCCCTTTTGGTTGTTCGGCAGCAGGTCTCCTTTGTCGGAATCGCCATCCTGGAGGCGTTCCCAGCTGTCATCGCCCCTCCCATGCACAGTGGCGAGACTGAAGCCCACATCTGTTGGGTTACGGTACGGATCCCGGCTCCTCTCGACAGGCTTGCTGCCAAACGTGAAGAGCCCACCCGTTCCGTTGCTTTTGCTGGGTGCGGAATCTTCGGCGGTCGTGCCGCGTGTGCGTGCGATGAAGCGGCGCAGAGAGGGGACCGAGGAGGCGATGCAGCCGATGCCTGTCTCGACGTTGGAGCAGAGGACTGTGTGGGCGACCCAGACTGGATCGTGTCAGCTTGATGAAGGGAATGGGTATCGTCGATGGAAACCTACACTGGAGGTTCGTCTGGGCCTTGAAGTGGTTGACGTAAGGAATGCGGACCATCGTGATGATCGACGCCCTGAAACCAAGTTAGGTGTCATGCAATGCAGGATGGAATCGAAGGGAGCACTTACACAGAAGCGAAGGACAGTAGTCCAAAGACTTGCAGTTTGGTCTGCGTCTTCATCTGCGTTCCCCACAGAATGACAGCGGGAACGACGACAAGAGCAAGATCCGTGACGATTGCGGAAGAGGTGGCCACATGGCCGATGGCAATGAGGACGTCGACATCCGCGCAGGTTCCCTCGCCGGAGAGAATCATCGTTGGAGTCCATAGAGCTTCGACAGGTCGGCAGTAAAGAAGGGTTCCGATGAACGTGATGAAGAAAGATGCCCACGTGAGGCCCAAAAGAACCCAAATCGTGATGGTGAGAGCCCGGTCCGTCGTGACAATACGTTGAATCGTGAGGCAGACGGAAGACTTGACGAGCGCAAGGGCGCCAACGTAGACGAGAATCCAGACAACGTAGATCTTGAGGCCCTCCGCCCACAGCCATGCGTTCAAGTTCTCCTCGAGAGTCCCGAGTCCAACGAAGCAACCGTAGACAGCAAGTCCAACAACCGCCACGTAAACAACCTATCAACCATCGTAAGCCTTCACTCTTCTGACTCTCTCCGTGCTTCTTTTGAGATGTCCCATACCGTTCCTGCCGCCATGAGGCCATCGTCAAGTCCAAAGGTGCGTTCGACCAGGCGGATGCGGGTACGTAGCCCGACGCAGATTACCGAGAAGACGAGGAAGACGCATGATATGATGATGATGGCGAGCGGGAGGCCCGTTGGCGGGAGCATTCGCAGATCGGGGTCGAGTGTCGTTGACCACATGTTGTCGGCTCGTGTTGATCAGTCCTTCCGTGAGCACACCGTCACGCCACGAGGAAATACCTGGCCAGACTTCTGGAAAGAGGCGTCCCGTCTACTTTTAAGCCGCGAATATCAAATTGGGGGCTGCGAGTGCGGCAGATCTAATCTGCAGGGGAAACGGCGCCGTTGCACGCGGCGTGCCGCTTGGTGCCAGAAAAGATCAGAACCAGGGATGGGTTTCATGGATGTAACCCCAGACATTGGCTGTTGGGACTGTCAAGCCTGTCAGAGGCTGTCAATGGAGAATTACCAACAGGGTCCGTATTCCATCAAAGACTCTGCCTTGAACTGCCCAGTCCAGTGGCCAAGAGAGGGGCTTGACCGGTCCGGATGGTCTGGAATAGCAAGACAGACGTTCTGGATCCGTTCTGCGATGCCCACTTTCCCGAAGCCAATGAAGACGCCGGAAGCCGAGAAGCGGAGTTTCGTTGACCAGGAAGTCGGCCGCACTTGCTCGGCACGCTAGCTCGAGCCCAGGGGTCCGTTGCAGGTCTACGAGGCCAACTCCACCACACTAGGCAGAAGACATCTTCAGCGGCCGAAGTTGGTCGAACGACGCAGGGAATGCGTCTGACGGCCGCCCAATCGCGGCAGCCAGGAACACGCATGGCGATTCCGCGCTAGCAGGAGGTCGAATCCATTCGGGCCATGTCGACTTTGGGGGTTGAAACACGCAGATCCCAACGAGCCGTGTGAGGAGCCACAATTAGGATCGTCGGGACAAAAAGTCTTTCTTGCGTAGGAGCAAGGCAACCGTACTCCGCATCGTGATCTCGTACGAGAATAAGACGAGCCGAATTCGTCCTGATGAGGCTGTTGCGACGCTGTCTGGGTCGTAGTCGAGCCAGAAAGGGACGAACGGGCTGAATTACTTGGGATAATCCACTGGGATCATAGCCGTCATAATTCCAAGCGAGACGAGAAGATATCCACTCTGGAGGCTCTTTGGAATATTTTGAATTAAGTTTCTGAGCTAAAGGACGAGCTAGTAGGACCGGAGAAGAGAGTGCATGGACATCCTAGCCCAGATGATTTGGTTCACTCCGCGATTGTAGAAGTTCGTGAAGAATGTCCTCAATTCGCACGGTTATTGCGAGAAACAGGACATACTTCACAAACTTCTACAATCGTAGAGCAAATCAGAAACATCGGAGTTAGGATGTCTCTTGGCCTACCTGCTCCCACTCGAACACGTCATTAAATAGTTGCAATGTTGTGCTAAACAACCTTCACTCTGACTCCCGTGGTACCCTTGGCTGGCTCCGGCACGAACATGTCGTGATCGTATGCGACATCTTCGTCCTCGGTGTCGAAAAGTTGCATACGAGGCAGGACGCGCAGGACAAGAGCAGTCAAACAAAGGTTCATCTCACACAAAGCCAAGCTAGAAGGTGACATGTTAGCGAGTCTCTCTCATACGGATTTTCGGGTAGTAATCACTCACTTCATTCCCAAACAAGATCTGCTGCCCTTGGAGAAAGCGAGCATGCCCTTCTCGACGTCCTTCCTGCGGTTGTTCTTCTCATCCAGCCAACGCTCGGGGATGAACTGGTAGGAATCGGGGAAGACACCCTCCTCGTGGTGGGTGATAGCGGCGGACATGCCAATGGCGAAGCCGCGGGGGATGACATACTCGACGGGCTTCTTGTTGAACTCGCCGCGGTAGACCAGGTTCTCCTGAGTGGGGATGCGAGCAGTGCGCGCAGAGACGCCGTAAGACAGACGAAGACCCTCCTGGATGACCGCACCGAGATAGGGAAGGGTCTCCAGGGACGTCCAGGATGGGAGGTGCTGAGGATCAGTGACAACCCCGTCGAGTTCCTTGCGGAGCTTCGCGAGGAGTTCGGGCTTAGTCAAGAGGTGATAAGTCATGACGGACAAGGCCCAGCTGGTAGTCTCGGTACCGGCGCCGACGACGGCCGTGGCCTCGTCGCCCAATCGCTCGGGCTCCTTTTCGAGCATGGAGAGTTCCGACTCCAAAAGGGAACCGAAGACTGTGGGGCGCTCATGTCGGATACCGGCATCGAGTTCCTTCTTGGTCTTCTTGACCCTGTTTGGGATATCGATCTTCAACGTCTGGATGAGCAGGGCGATATCCGCGGGTAAGTAGTTGATGAGCCTTGTGTGCGGTGTTAGCGCTGTTGCTGTTCCCTTGCCTTCACCTCGTCGAAATTGACTTACCACTCTCCAAGCACGGTAAGAGACTTGGTCCAGGGAAAGAAGCGGAAGACAAAGACGGGTCGCAGAATTGAGGCGGTCGGAGCGCGGAAGTTGGGATACCACCCCTCCTGCTGCAGGAAGCCGAAGCTCTCGCCGAAACAGTAACCCGAAATGGCATCGGATGTGAAGCAGCTGTAAGCCATTGTTACATCAAACTCCTTCTTGCCCGACTCGTTCAGCAGCTTGTCGCAAAGCCTCTGGACCATCGCATGCAAATCCGCCTCCAATCGGGCAATGTTGCCGCGAGAAAAGAACTTGGCGAGAGGGCCACGTCGCAGGCGGTGCTGGTCGTGATCAACAGTTCCGAATCCAGACTCGCCCAGGCTAGAGTCGTACAGAGCAATTAGCATAGTTGCGCTTCATTGGCTGGGGCTGCAGGAGTTGCTTACGCCGAGCCGTTGATCTGGTGAACTGGCTTGTCGCGCTTGCGACCGCTCACAGCGTAGATCTCGTCGGAGAAGTTGGCGTCGTTGCAGTGAACCTCATGAGGGCTGATGCGGACGATGGGTCCTGGTAATGGTCAGAAATCTGTGAAGAGTCTTCAGAAATAATATGGTTGAACTCACCATACTGCTCGTGCATGCGGTGAATTTCTCTCGTGTATCTGCCGAACCTGATAACATCATGGTAGAACTCAGGGATGTACGTCGCAGCAGACAGCTTCGGGCCGGGAATGCCGCTCAACGGGTGCAGCGGCGATATGTTGTAAAGGGCCTTGAAGAACTGGTACACCAGCCAGAGGCCGAGGAGACCAAGCACGCTGCGCGCGCTCAGGTACGACGCCGAAACGTCGACGGACGACGGTCCAGTCTCGATAGTCGACATCGTTGACGATTACCGACAAGAATGAAGGAAGGATGTTGAAACATGATTTCAAAAGTTGCGAAGAAGAGAGGGCAATATCGTTTTCTCAACGGTCACCTTGCATCAGGCTGCTTGTGGAGAGTCCGGGGGTCACGATGGCCAAGTGCCAGCTCCACATAAACTGCATTGGCTCTACGCCCGATAAAGCCACAGGGCCGAGGTTTTGCAACGTCGAGACAAGGGCTCGTGGCATGAGGGATCAACAAGACGCGCAGGCGCAGCGGCCGCGGAAGGATTACAGTGACTTTGATTTGCCGGCATAGCTATCGCATGCCCAGGATGGGCTGAGGTTGAGTGTTGGTGCTCTCTTCCACTGAAGAAGCGCGGGGGTGTGCTGATTATCGAGGAAAGAAAACGGCCCCTATTCGCGGTGACAAACTGGATGTAACGTCGTGTTTTCTGATGTCTAGAAGAGGCAATGTCGAGCAATTCCGTTACGGTTTTTGGGTGGCGTCTGGCACGCAACGGAGATGTCAAACGGCCCGCGAACGGGGGTCATGGAGATTTCTTTATGTGGCCCGGGAAGATGGTTGGTTGAAGAATGAGGGCCCCTGAAGATTGCATCAAAAGAGCATCCACCCTTACAAGGTGGACCCCGGGCATCTTTCGGCCACTTCGAAGCCCCTAATTACGTTCCGCACAACGTTCATTCGTACACGTGGTGCTGACGGCGGAGGCGGACATTGTTTCCACAGAAAATTCTTCAGCAAAATTGGGGCATACGGCAGTGCGGAAGGTCGGACATCGAACTGAGTAAGTTTGCCCGATTGCCTTTAGCGCCGGGATCATGACCTCCACTGTTCCCGCCGGAAGGCCGAGTTCAGCGGAGATTTTGCGTCGGCCCTGTCCCGCTTCGCCGTCCCTAAGTGCTCCGGCATATGTTAAGCGAGGGAGCAGTGTCTTCCGATCGCCGATGCCGAAAGTTCAATGCGGGACCGTGTCGGGGCCGTCGTTCCGGCCGTCTGGACCCATTACCCCGGCCTTCGGTCCGGTCAACGCCAGATCAGCACATTCGTCAAGTGGCAGAAAGCATTAACACAGATCAAGCACACTGATCGAACTGAGTAAATAAAAGCCTTCTTGAGGTTTACTTATGTCTGCCAAACTGGAAATTGACAATTGCAGCATAGTCTCTGTTACTGAGAAGGAATGCCTACTCGCGACCAGCGGAAGAATAATTGGAAGTAAAATCTGTTCCACATCGCGTGTCTCCTTTACCTGTGATTGTAACGCGACGACCAGGGCCTCGTATCCGTGATCAGACAGCAGAGAGAGGATGCAGAGGATAGGAAGTCGGCACTCGGCATGAGCACACAGACACGACAAGGCTGGGCGCAATCGGCAAATGTTGCCATCTTTCCGCGGAACTGGAGAGCTTTGAGCCGGATTGGGGGTGTAAGACGGGCCGTTGCGTAACGGCTCCACCGGCAGCCATGCCGCGACACGGACATCATTTCTCTTTTCATGGTTCGGGGAACCGGGCTGGTAAATTAGTTACCTGATTGGGACGCTGCTGTTGGTGCAACATACGACGCAGAACCAACGAGCGAATGATAATCGCAGACATTGTCGTCAACAAATGAAGTGTGGACCGGCGGTTGCATTTCTCTTCCAACAGAGTTCTGACGTACTCCATGCCCAGCCCGAGATCTACCAACAACCTTCCTAACATGCAAAACTTCACCACCCGCTAACCTCCGCATTTTCACGCCAGCTCACACTCAATGAGGCTCTCCACTCCCTCGCCCTTGGACCAAATCTTGACGATCTTGAGACCCGCCGGCTCCAACAGGCTGCGCCATTGCGCTTCCGTTCGTTCCCTTGAAGCAAAAAGAGTGAGCATCATCATGTCCAGGGCGGTAGTCTGCCAGTTGGCCCCCGTTCCGGGCACGACGTTCTCGTTGATCAATAGCTTGCTGTATCCAGGCTTCATCGCAGCCGTCACACGCGCGAGGATGCTCTTGCCAACCTCGTCTGTCCAGTCGTGGAGCACAGAGTGTAAGTAGTATGCTCTGGCGCCCTTAACCGGCTGCTCTGTGTGGAAGTCATACTCCATAGGCTCGATCTTGGGGTCGATTTTCTCAACTTGCGCAAGCACGTGCGGGAGGTCTTGAAGAACATGGCGGCCGGGCGCGTTGGGGTGCTTTCGGCAGAACTCGTCGATATCGTGGCCTGTGCTGCCGCCGATGTCGACAAGGAACGCGGCATCCTTGGCGGTGTCTGCACCCTGAATCAGGCGCTCGGCGACCGGGAAGAAGTCAGCGTCCATCCATGACGGCCGGCCTTGCCTGTAGCCAGCCATATGGTTCTGGAATTCTCCGGCAGGATAGTTGGTCATCATGTGGTTGAAGAAGTCACTGTCTTCGCCAATGATGTCTTGCATGGGTCCCTTTTTGGGATCCTCGTGAATCCTCCAGTTGTTCTTCTTCAGGTACGTAGGGAAGTTGGCCAGGGTCGGCCAGCAACCGCCAACGCTGTGGACAGTCAGGGGTGGGAATGTCGGCAGTGGTGGAGACGACTTACGTGACGGGATATCCTCCCGCGATCAGGGGGAGACTCAAGGACTTTGAAAAGTTTGTGAGTTCATATTCATCGGCGCCGACCTCCTTGATGTATCCCATCGCGCCGAGATGACGCAGCAAGCGAGCGAGAACATCGGCATCGAAGCCCAGAGTGTAAGCAAGCTTCTCGACCTTCTTGGGCCCAGGGTTCTCGGTCATGTGCTTCCAGAGACCCGAGTAAATGCCCGCCAGGATGTTGACATTGACGTTAGGCTGTGATATGGAGATCAGCCAAAAGCTGTGAGGTTGGGTAGAAACAGACTAACCTGGGCCCAGACATGCCTAATCATTGTTTCTCTGGGAGTCTCAAGTGACAAAACCAGCGCACGAGCTTGCTTCAAGAGCTGGTTGCGTGTGGCATCATCGCTTGGCGACCAAGTTGCTCCGAGAGAGCCGATCGCGTTTGAAAGCTCGGCCACGCGCTTGGCATCGTTAGGCTGGATGGCCACAGAGGGGTCCAACGGCAGTCTCTCTGGAAGAGAACCCATGGCTACAGAACAATGACTCGAGTGCGTAAAGGGGAAAGAGAAAAATTCGACAAGACAAGACTGGATGTGTAATGAGAAGACAGGATGATCTGCCGAATGAAGGAGCTTTCAACCGGCAAAACAAGTACCATCATATATAGAATTCTTCTCCTGGCTTGTTATTTGCTCAGTCCACGTGTCTCCCGAGCCTTTCGGGTTGAGACTGATGCCGATGTTTGTTCTCCCATGATCGCCAAGGGCTCAAAGCGGCAGCTTCATATCCATCTTCAGGGGGCTTGTGTGCACATGCAGGGTCAATTTTGCAACACAACACCAACAACACGTTGGTTCTTCAACGGACTCGATGGCTGTGATGATAGATCACTGCTGAAGACCCAAGTCTGTGGGTCCGCGGACATATGGAAAGTCCACCGGAAATCCACCGGTCAGGCGAGGGATAACATCTTTTGCTCAGGGGGGCTGGTTCCTTTCGGCGAATGAGAACATCCTGTTGGTTCAACGTCTCTTGGCCCAACCCTTGCAACACGAGTCTCTGTGCTCGAATCCTCGACAAGACTCAAATGGCATGACTGTTGGAAGTTCTTTTGCAATCCCTTGTCTGTTTCGAAAAACGGCCGGAATGTGGCAACGGGAACCTGACTGGGAGCCTAAAAGAAGTCGCGATCAGCACCGCAATGGGAAATGAAAGACTGGACTCGAACGAGGGCTCAGGAGATGGCGGACGATGCTCCCGCCTCCGCGAAATCTAGTCGGTAGACTTTGGGGTTCCCAGGTTCCCGTGGAGGCACCCGTCTCTTATTTCTCCGACCCTCCACCTTCATCTGACGCGGGCGTTGCCGCGCTTTTCATGCTGTCTTGTCGAGCTCCCCCAACAGCACACATGCAGCGACTGTTCTTCCTTTCTTTCGCAAACGTCTTTTCTTGACACTTTTGCGACAATGTCAACCGCATCATCTCCTGAGCGAGACGCCGAGGACAAAGGCCCGACGGCCCTCGGAATCGTCATTTCCGTCTCGGCTTTGAGTACCGTGTTCGCAGCAGCAAGACTCTTCGTCAGGGGGAAGATATTAGGCAAAGTCCACTTGGATGACTATTTGATCATTGCATCTGTGGTGAGTTCTCTGCATATGCAGCCAAGAAATCTTCAGCAAACACTTGGAACGTTGGCAACCTGACTGTGCCGCATCGTTTGCAGATCTGCGGTTGGGTGAACGTTGGAACGGCCATCGCCGCGGTAGCGCACGGAAACGGACGACACTTCGATATCCTCGACCTCGAACAGAAACAAGGCGCTATCCTATGGACTATCGCTGGATTCCCGGCGGGCGTCATGTCCTTCGGGCTTCCCAAACTCGCTGTTGTGGCGCTCCTCACTCGGATCATGAACCCTAGTAAGGGACACAGAATATTCTTATGGGCAATGAGTTTGTTCTGCCTAGCAAACTTGGTTGGCTGTGTGATTATTCTGTTCGCGCAGTGCCAACCGTCGCACTCGCAGTGGGACTTTTCCGTGCTTGATAAAACATGCTGGGACAAGTGGATTCTTGTTTATTTCGCCATCTACTCGGGAGGTAAGCATTGATATACCCAAAGCTACTTGATATGGCTTTGAGCTAAAGCGTCAATCCTCCAGGCTTCTGTGCCTTTGTGGATATCTACCTGGCAGTTTATCCTGCCGTGGTGCTTGCGAAGTTGCAGATGAGCGTCAGAAAGAAAGTTGCACTGAGTGTCGCACTAGGGATTGGCTCAATGTAAGCCACATGGTCTCAATATGCTCAAACAGACACTGACAAACTTCGGCAGCTCTTCAATCGTTGCGATTTACAAGTGTACCAGACTTCCAAGTCTGGCTAGCCAGGACTTTTCGTGTACGCTCCTCAACCGAGCTTCCTTCTCCAACATACTCTTGCTAACTTTGTTATGTTCAGATGACACAGCGGACTTGGTGATTTGGACCATGTAAGTGCACATCTCTCTCGTGTCATGATACAGAAACCTGATCGTTGTCCGAAATAGTGTCGAAGGAAGCACGATGATCATAGCCGCGTGCATCCCTGTGCTGCAGCCTCTGGGCGAACTGTTATTCGGCAAGCGCATGTTCAGCTCTGGCGGCGGCAAATACACATACGAAAACTACGGTTCTGGACCCTCAGGGCCGAGCGGCCATATGCGATCGGACAACATTGAGCTTTCACGATCGCGGGAAGCTCGGAAGCGAGCTATGAGACAGGCCGATGAGATCAGCTTCGACGATACGACGACAACCACGGCTGTCGCAAAGGGAAGCCAGGAGAGCATACTCAACCAACACAACTTCAACGGGAAGATCATGAGAACCGACGTGTTCACTGTTAGCGTTCAGCAGAACAAAGAGGCCTGAAAGAAGCTCGCAACTTGTTAGAGTGCGGTGGAGCGGCGAGAGCGGAAAGAAGAGTCTTGTATAATATTACTGTAAACACCTCTACAGCCAAAAAGTTGAGAACGCCGGACGCCTTATCCTTGTATGAGCATCATGCGTATGATCTGAACCGGTCAGCCATTGGCATGTAGTCCTTTGGCTTAGGCTCTCCAGTTATTCCTCCAAACACCAGCTGCCCTTTCAATTTCCACTTCGGTGGGACATTCCAAGCTTTCGCTACCTCCTCATCAATAATGGGGTTGTAGTGCTGTAGATTGGCACCGATGTCCTCCGCCGCCAGGAGAGTCCACACGGCATATTGCAGCATTCCGTCGCTCTGTGCGGCCCATAGAGGGACCTCAGTAGCATAACTAGGATACTTCTCTTGCAGGTCTTCGACAATCTGTTGATCTTCGAAGAACAAGACAGTGCCTGCGGCTTTCTTGAAGTTCTTCATCTTTTCGCTCGTGTGTTCCCACTTTTCATCCGGCACCTTGGCTCGGAGAATCTTGGTAATGATGTCCCATAGCCTGTCATGCTGCTGACCGTGAAGCACAATAACTCGGTTCGATTGGGAATTGAAGGCGGATGGCACCTCGGCGAGTGCTTCTTGAACGATTTCGTCGATGCGGGTGGTTGATAAGGGGACTTTTCTAGATAGCTGGTAGTGCGATCGTCGGGTCTGCATCACCTCCAGCAGGTTGCTCGCGGAGACGCTGGACGGCGCATCAACAGCGATGTAACGTGGGGCCGTGGATATCACTTCTGAGTCACCAAAGGGGAGTGGACAGCAGAAGGTATCCTGCAGCATCCTTCGGAGGGGGCGGAGTGCAGCCATGGTTGGGCGGTAAGACGACGTGCTTTTCTGCTGCGTGATGCACTCCAGATCTGCGAGTAGTGTGAAGAAAAAGAAACGCGGAAAAGCTTAGAAAATTCGGCAGGAGGTGCAGTTTTCAGGGTCCCGCTTGAATGGCATTATAGCCAGGATCACATGCCGTCATGCTGCTCCCACATGATTAGATTGATAAGATCAAAGTCGGAAAACCATCAAGATTGAGACCGAAACTGACTCGTCTGGAGGCCGCGTAACGCGGTGTCCGAATTTCGAGCGGGTCTCCGACATCGCCGAGCTGTGATCCGGGTACGGTCCGGCATTTCAACCCCGAAGCGGTGTGGACGGCGCAGCGTCGCTCAGGTTTGTCATGGCTGACAGATGATACTTCACCGATCAAATTGTATTTGCGCGCCAACCGATGTCAATATTGGACTCTCTGTGCTCATGAGGAAAGTTGGTGGGTTAAGAGGAGAGAAAGATCAATTTGACTGAGAAAGCCGGGTTCCTCCGAGCCGAGCCGACCGAGACTGCGATGGACCACGCACAGCTCATGACCGCTGGCAATCAGGCTTCGTGAGCAAGCACAGGAAGAGTCAACAATCCATCGGAATGCCCTAGTCAGAGGGCAGATCTGGTCTGTTGCGGAATATGCTGAAGCAAGTTGTCGTTACTTCCTCAGCAATTATCGCGTCATTTGCTGCCATGTCGTCTGTGCTCATCCCCGAATTCGCCAGTCGCATATGTGCCAGGACCATGGCTGGTATCATGTAAGCCTTTCCAACGAAATCCTGTGTTGGAAGCCTTTGTTCAGCGATGTAAATGAAGCGTCCAAGGATCTTGGCAAACCTCTCCTTGAGCTCAGGTACAAGGGTCCATGATTGGGGATCCGCAAAGTAGCTCTCCATCTGGACGCAAATGAAGAGAATCGCTTGAAAAGCAATCGTCTGGAAGATGGAACTCGAAGTGCGCATTAAAGTCACTAGCGCGTCGTTCTCTGGCCACCCAGTTTTGTCTTGGGGAGGGTCGAGCCTTTCCATTAGAGACATTGCGGTTGACATGGAAATATTGTGGGAGAAGGTGTATAATGGACTTCTGAGTGATCCAAAAGGGATGTGGAGAGCTAACAGTGATCTGGCGCATAAAGCGGCGGGCAATCCATGAGTAAATGCCGTCGAGGTAGAACGATGAGCTGAATCCGATGAAAGTAGGAGTTGTGCTGCGGGGCTTAGCTGTTCATGCAGGATGAATGCTTCATTGTAGTCGACTGAGCCTTTTATGTTGTTGAGAAAATGTGCAATCTGAAGTCTGACTGGTAGAGTGGATATCAGCACCAGAACAGCGGAGATGGCCTGAGAACCTGCTGCGTTGTCCAGATGGTCGGACACCATCATCGGTAATGGCATATCCCAATCGTCTGGAGTCAAAGTGGGTTGCATTCCTTCATCCATAGAGCTCTGCAAATCAAGCTCGAGAATGGTATACCATAGGTTTTTATGCATCACTAGCTCCTCTGGATCCAGTCGATGGCCCGTAGCAGAAGGGTCCCGATGCAGACCTGCCATCATAGCGTTGCGCACTAATGCTCCGGATGAAGGCCAGCTCGCAAGCGCCTCTAGACCATAGCATTGCCGCATCAGACTAATCAGGCAGGAAGACTGTAATGTCATTATATCGCGGGGATCAGACCGAAGCGCAACGCTTTGCCATGCTTGAATGAGATGCCACCACGTCGTAATCCTGGTGAGAGGGATTCGGTCTTCCGTCGGCTGGATCGATGCATTGCCGATGGCAATTACCAGCAGTAGATGAATGCAAAAAGTCAAGGACACGCTCTCTGGTGATTCCCAGTGTTTCTCAGCCTCAGCCCGAAAATTCGACTGGTTAAAAAATCGAAAGATGGAGCCGTATGTCTGGAAGTATCTGTCGACTAGCTTGATGGCAATTTCCTTGTCAGGAATTTCATCGAAGATGGATCGCTGAGCTTCCTCGGAATCTCCAGAAACCAAAAAGCGGCGTCGGAATAGTTGGTCTTTAAGATCACTGTAAGAAGTGAATTTGCCATCGGGTTTGATGAAGCCAGCCTGGCTAAGGGGTGTTATGATGTGGTCCAACTGCGCGGTCAATGTCAGACTAATAATACCGAGAAAGTTGATGAAAGTTGGGAGGAAAACCTACTTTTTCAAGAAGACCGTGAACGCTACTTCTTCCGTACCAACTTCTCTTTAAAGGGTTTCGGGAAACTTTTCTTGGGATTGGGGGGGATTCCAAACTCTCGCCAATGACAGTTTCTTGGGGCGTCAATAACGTGATCTCAGGATGATTTTGCACCCTTTCTCTCTGACGCACGCTTGTCTCCGAAGTGGTTGAAACTCCACAGGCTGCCGGTGATATGTGTGGGGATTCAAGACCAACATCTTCGTGTCCTTCGATTGACACTGGCTCGTGGTTAGGTGCGACTCGATCTCGGCTATCGGACCGTGCCGCTTGAGCCTCTTGTGGAGGATGCCTCTCGCCACTATCAGTTGCTGAGTGGTCATAGGTGCATCTCAAGGGAGGATCAGTCTTGGAACACCGATCACAAGGCTGTCCTTTATTACACTTCAGCTTTCGGCGATGACATTGATGGCAGACCAGCTTGGACCGTTCCCGCCGTCGCCGGAAGGACCTAGTCCTGCCTGCGGCCGGAAGGTCGGACATAGTGACAGATGACGATCGAAACGCGAAACGATGAGCGGATGAAAGATAAGCTGGCCTCTGCAGGAAGTGAAATGATGAATGAGGGATGATGGATAACAATCAAATCTGACGGACATGACAGAGAACTCCCTGCTGACATCTGATGAACATCGGTCGGCGACGCCAATTTAGCTAGACCCCACCTGTAACGCCGAGCAACTCTATTTCATACTCTTGGGCCGGACTTAAGAGTGGGTCTCTGTTGACTAGGTGTCGGTATAATAGTTCATCCCGATAACAGCCAAGACGAATTTGTAAATTCGGTGCGGTGACATTGGATCTCGACCGAAATCAATTCTCAACATGGAAAATATGCTGAGGCCCCAAAATCCTGTGGTTATCCGGTGTATAGTCTTTCCTGGCATATTAGCCTCCGCGCTGCACTCTCTCCGGGTGCAAAATGAGCGACTCAATGCGGGGGATAGTTTCAATCCATGGGCCCATCACAAACGTTTTGCAACATTGCCTCCTCAAGAAACAATGCTTTGTAGATATCTACAAGTTCGGGCATTGAATGTCACTTTCGTCAGCAATTTTCAATGCCGCCGTAACCTCTCACCGTGAATGGATTGATGCATGTCCGGATGTGATCATGGCTACTTATGCTCAACAGTAAGTGTTCTCTAGTGGCCTGACATAGACAGGTAGTTCAAAATTACTGCTTTGAATCATTGATATATCTCCATTGGCTGACTACATAGTAGGTCACTGGCAAGGATTCGCGTTCGCCCATCTTGGGTCCTCTTCGACAGCGCACGTCCGTGACAGTGCACGGCCATCCAATACTACCGTTCGTGGCGTTTCATCTACTGCATCTCCTACATCCCTGTTGCCGTTACAAAGAACTTGGAGACTGAATTGTTTCGAAGATCCATCATCGGAGTCCGCGGAGCCTCTTAAGTAGCCATTGTTGACGACACTCTCTGGCCGCTTCTGGCCTTTTGAGAGTAATCGCGGTCTGTGTGTTGAGCAATACTACCTAGCCGCACATCGCCAGCCCAAGGTGAAGCCGCCCACAACTGGCCCGAACATGGAACCTATTGACCTGACGACTGGCAGCTAAGTTGATACTCATACCTGGCCCTTTTTCTCTGTGCAATGCTACTCACTGTCGTAACGTATGGAACGCATCAACACTTCTCAATGGTTGCAGAACCCGCCCAGCTATGTTCAAGGTCAAAGATCTCTCGAAATGTCAGTTAGATGCATGCTTAATGGGAAATAGTGTTTGAGAATATTTTTCAACCCTGTCAGCATAGATCCTTGCGCGCCTGCCGGGGAGCCTGTTTTCAACTACCCAGACAGTATGCTTTACCCTTTCTCAACTCGAGGCCAGTCTACTTCATTATAGGAAGAAGGCGGATTTGCCCTTGAGAAGAGTCGCCATTCTTCAACCTTAGTTTTGGTGGCTTCAGAGAACATACAAATTCTAGTTCGTACGTGTCTTCAGTCAATCCCAAAATACGTGAGAAGGCAACTGGGAAGTGACTTACATCAATGCTTCACGATGAGTGGAGGTTGGCGACCCCACGACCCGTGTTCAGAGCTGCCAGTTCGCATTTGACATCTGCCTGACATCTGCAAGGGGTAGGATGCATGTTGAATTCCTAATTGCTGACATTCATCTATGCCTCTCATTTCCGTCTAATTTCCCTGCACTTTTTGCTACTCGGAAAAGCAACAAGACAAAGAAGAAAGTACGTCCCCCGCGCGGGATGATCCACTTGCTAGCTACGCAGCCAAATATCTTTATTCAGGTTAGAGGCAACTGAAGTAAGGGGCCTCAAAAGTTGAGGGAGGCCTCCGCAATTGATCAGCCACTACAATCAAGTTTGCAGTTGGAACAGGGTAGAAATTTTCGAAGCTCTTCCGCCACTTTTCTCCGAATACCGGATCACTGACTCCAATGACGGCTGTCCGACCTTGACAACAACCCACCTCCCGATGGCCATGGAATCGGAGATTTTCCAGTTGCAGAAAGATCCCCTCTTCTTAATGGCTTGACGTAGAGGTAAGGTTGTCTTCTATGCTTCTCCAAAGGAAGTCACCTGCATGTTAAAATCTGCACAAAACTGCAGAGACCTGCAGCCGCCGTGGTGAATCAAGGCTGGTCACGCACCTATGATCCCACAACCATGCAGCACACCGCATGTTGGTACGGATCACATTGCGGTATTTGTGGTCTAGATCCCGCTGACAGCGAGGGGTCGGTGTCCACTGTCTTAGAGCCCTGCATGGTATACCGACATATAGGGTGACATCGGCTGCAACCCAATCTGTAAGCAAATCGTGATGTTTGCCCTGCCGATAACAGCTGATTTCAAAATGTTTGGCAAACTGTGGACGCAGGGGAAAAAAAAGAAACCCTCGGCGACAGCCTTTTTGAGCAGTCGAAGAAAAAATGGTCCGAGTAAATGCCCGTGGAACTTTCTGTGACCATGACCTGCTGCACCTCCCTGATTGGTGTCGACGGACATTAATCGATGGACGTCGATCCTCCGCACCTGCCATCTTGAGCACTGGTTGGTCAGTTTATATCGTCTAAATCTCCGTTTGAGGAATCTGGCGGCAACACCGGCACCTGAAGTGGTTTAAACTGGCATGCTGCTATCCGTCAACATACCACGGGAGCTTTTTGCACCCGGGCGGAATGCGGGCTCTCCCGATGAATCTAAACCTATTAAAGAGGCTATTCCCGGCCGAGAGATGGAAGAGAATTCCGACATCATCCTCAGCCATCAAATCTTGAGATCAATCAGACAGAACACTTTTGTCATCATTTCCCAAATTTCACCATGAAGGTCTCCGCAGTTCTCGCTCTCTTCGCGACCTCGGCTATTGCCACTGAGTTCGGCAAGACGTGCAGAGATGAGCACATCGACGCCAACACCGACGTTCTGACAGCCAAGTGCGATACTGGCGACGGAAAGGGCACCCTCCTGGACACCTCACTCAACCTGAACGACTGCTTTGGGTTCCAAAACAACCAGATCCAGGTACGTACGGAATTTCCGAGGCTGGAATGCTCTTGTGGTCTTGGAGGTGCATAATCGCGGGTTGCAGTCGCCCACATCCCGGATCCTTGTTTTGCTGACCATTTCGTCATAGTACGCGAACCAAGGCCACTTTGGCGACGTCTGCAAGGACTGCTTCTCATACCGTCTGCCCGACCCCATCTATGAGATTTTCGGCGTCTTCAGGGTTTGGATGAACTGCACCTGCAACGGCAGTCCCACGGAGAGTGCCATCAACCTGGGTAAGTGACGTTCTGGCTTGGCGCTGTTGCGAGCCTCATTCTCTTGCATGCATTAGACCCCGGCTGGGCATAGTCGCTGACATCACCCTACAGACAAGACCCCAATCAGCAACAAGTTCGGCACTTTGTCCTGCGCTCGTGGATAGACACCCATGCACATGGACTTCTCATCTCAATCATTGTTCCTTGCTTGTTTCTGTCTCTTCCGAAAAAAATGGAGTAGTCAATGGCTTCAATCTTAAAGTCTGGCTAGGCTGGGTATGATTTACGATAGTTCTGGATCTCGTTCGCTACATCTTGGAGGATACCACTTTGAAGACTTCTTGTACATATTTAGCGGCCCAGCGCCGTCATGTTGGAGGATGGAATATCTAGCAGCAACCTCCCTGCTTGTCATTGCCATGCATACTGTAAGACAGCATCTCAAATAGGTAGGTAGCCTTGTCAACAAGTCGTTCACTCGTAGCACTGGAATCACAATCGTGAGACATGCCTCTTGTTCAAACTCCCTCAATTGGCTCTAACCATCATTCCTAGGTCTGGATCTACTCCAGACTAGTCTCATCAAGAATGTACACGTACGCATGGAACCCCCACTCAAGCCTCATTGCGGAAACCCCTTCATCCCAACCCAGATCAAAAGCCTATTAACTCCGCGCTACGGCCGTTGCAGTCATCACCAATCAGAGGAGGCTCAGCATCGATGACGGAGTAGGCGACCCTTCCCGGCCTGAGCTCGTGATTGACAAGTTGTTCATCCGCCTCGCCAGGTTGGGAAGGCTTTCCCAGTTGTACTCGTCTTTCCATGTGTTGTCCGACTTGGCTTGCAGGATGAAGTCATAGAGATTGGCCATTTCTTGACTATCCCACATCCCCTCTCTTCGCTTCATCCTCCGCAAGGCATCAATACATCGTCGTTCCAAGTCGTCGTTCTCGCAGAACGCGCAGATGTACGACAGCGAAGGCACCACATCTGCCGCGAGTGAGAAGGTGGGCCTCGTTCCTTGCGTCTTGCCGAGGATGATGTCTTCCGCCATGTCAACTAGCTCATTCAAAACCCCCATATCCGAATGCTTCATATCGCAGGGCGTGTCGTGCGAGTTGAAGATTTCCCAACTTTTCCTGGAGAAGTCCAAGGCCTTAAGCTCTTCTCTATCCGCCGGATCGATGCGTTCCGGCAGGCCCTCTTGAAAGGCGTCGAAGCGAACGCACCACTCTTTGAAATGTTTATCGGCCAGATCCCATTCGGCCTGTTTCGTTGAGCTCCTCGAAGTCGTTGATCCAGGCGAGTCCTTGCCATTCTCAGGCGGAGAGGGACATGATCTGCACGTGGAGCCTTCACTGCAGGATACCCACGACTCATCAAACGCTTCGGAGAACATGACCTCGACGAGATGAAGCTGGTATCGGGCCTCGGCGACACTAGTGAAGGGTCTGGTCTGGTCTTTCTCTTCGTCTTGAACGAAGAAGGACAGATCAGGAACCACATCCTCCTCGATTAGCATTGACGCATCCATGCCCATGCACGAAAACATGCCGGCTATGTCGCAAAGCTGGATGAAATGGTTTTCGACGGTTTCGGCGAGACACTTGTCGTAAGCGGATAGCGAGGCTGGATTTCGTCGGTATGCTAGTGCTGCTTGGTGAAGTGAGTCAAGAACCTTTGCTCCGGATCTCAAGTGTTGAACGGCTTTGTCATATTGCCCTCGGATGATTTCGTAACAGACGAAGACTAGACAACTGATCAGGGTGATTCTGATGTTGACTGGTGAGGGGTCAGCCATAATCTGAATGGCTTCTGAGACGGCTTTTCGGTAATGCCGCGTTGATACGTCGCTCAGTTCCAACGAGCTCTCCGTCGCTTGTGTCTCGTAAAAGGGGTTTTCCAAGAATGCTCTGTGGGCGGAGCCAAGGGCGATGACGGCATGCTTGACGGAATCGGAGTAGTAGCCTAGAGGTAGGATGTAATTGCTCCAAAGTTTTGCCAAAGGCGTAGAGGCTCCAAAGTCTGGAACGGTGCAGTTATGCACGTGGTGGAACATGAGTCTCTCGATGTTATCTCCCGTAATATCCCAGTTGACAGGTGCTGTCAGATGCATCACCGACGTATTTCGAATCTGTCGCGCCAGCATGCAAGCGGTAGCAGTGGCGTTCGCGCTTGGCGACCGTGACGCTCGCCTTGTTTGTACAGCATTGAGATTCGGGTACCCATCGCATTTGTGCTTGTCCTTTTTGCATCTTTTGCATGTGGGTTTCTCCTCGTCACACTTCACATGTCGGACTCTAGCAGCAGTTGGTCAGATCCTGTACAGCGAGGCCGGTGATACAAACAAAGTCTAGATAGCGAACTATAGAACCAGGCAAAGAGGCCTTACTTGCTGTGATGAAAGGAAACTTGGGGTCAGTCGAAGCATTCTTGAACCAACTAAAGTGGCATCAGTGTTGGTCACCAACCATGTCAGACATCCGGTCCTAACCTTTGACGCGCTCGCCCTGGTTCGCTTGGGCTTCTTCGGCGCGGGGGCCACCGAAAAGACTCCGGTCCCCGGAATGTGCGCGTCCAATGGCATTATTGGCTTCGATATGCGTACGAAAGAAAGCTTATCAGACAAATCAAGTTGTGAGATCGAACGGAGCTTGATGACAGCTGTCCGTACCGAAACACCGGTGAAAAGGTGGGAGCGCGCTCTCGGATACGGTAACGCGGGGGCTAAGACAGGGTATGCGCCAAGCATCATCACACTTTTGGGCAACGCCCACTATATAAGCCAAGGTGGTCGAATTGGTCAAAAGCGCGCCGACGCGCCCCTCGGGCGCCGATGAGCCCTGGCCATCCCCTGGTTTTCCCTGCGACGTCAGCAACTTCGTCAGGGACAACAAGCGTTTTGGCGCTAACACTTAGTCTTTTACGACGTAGCCAATCATACGACTCAGTCGAAAGTTATTATTCAAGAAATATGGGCCTCCCGAGGATGGGACCGTTCGAGGTTCCCGCAAAATTGTCTGAACTCGACGGAAGAAGGTGCCTAGCTCCGGTGATTCACACGGCGACGCCGATACAAAAAGTGCTTCTTTCAGCCCTACCGGGCAACATGCGTTCAAAAGATCGCGGAATTCTTTTCCTCTTCCTATTGGCGTCTTTGCCTTCTCGAAGCAAACCTGTGGCATCTGCGAATGCCGCTAGCTGAGAATGATTCAGCCCCTGTTTTAGACCGTTGGCTGGAGCTCCCATCTCCACTGCGGGTATTGAAGGTTGAGGAGTCTCGTCAGTGTCATCCCTTAGACGTAAAACTCTCTCGAAGTTGTAGTTGCGACATACGACAGAAGATGGGATGGCAGCCCGGCATATCGATGTTAACCTTTCGGAGTCTTAACCGTTTGTTTCTATCCCTTTGTTCTGACAACGATAATTCGATGAAATATGGCAAGGCCTTTTACTGCTGCCTAAACCTAATCTCCTAAGCTGAAATGGCTTAGCACACAACACGAAAGATTGCTACTCCAGTGCTATTCTTGGCACCGGCACCTGTCTGGTGTGATTACTGATGGACACTGAGATTCTAGAAAGCCCGCCTAGCGGGACTTTAATTCTCTCCGGCTTCCATGGCATAATTTTCCGCATATTCGCCGTGCATCTGAGTGCTATCGGGCTGTCGTTCACGTTGTTATGGCGCTCACACTAGGACCCCCCTTGTACTCTCACATGTCCAACATCTGACGGAGAGTTTGACAGTCTGAGCCTCTTGAACATCATAAGGGGATGATGTAATAATTTCGCTGCCGTCGATGCTCAATGAGTAACATTGTTTGCGAATTTGCTTCAAGCTCACTAAACGATTTTCGAAACATTCTCCCAGGTATCCTGGGCGGCACAGTCTGCATGAATCTCGGTCTCGGTCGAAAGTACAGATATGGTCAATAGCGATGCACGTGTTCTCAGCAAGAGTTAAAGATCTTGCCGGTGGGACGGTCTGGCCTCCCCCGCAAGCCCCGCGCCGAGAAACAGCGATGAGACTCGGAGAAGCACGCTCGGACTGCAAAAGCACATAGCCAGGGGAAAACCCTTTACCAGGTTACCAGTCGTGCTGGGGCGTGCAAGGGTAGCTTAACAACTGTGCCGACCGTCAAACTACTGCCTCTAGAACAGCGGGCTAGGGGGTGCTCCGCCCCAACTTACCAGGAGAAATCTTCGATGCAACGTTAACATTACCACGAAGGTGGCTTTGAGTGCACCCGGCAGCAAACTCCCCCCATGTAGGAGAAGCATCACATGGATATCGATACACTCTAAGCATTTCCTCCATTGCGCCACGATAGAAAGACCAACTAGGATTGTGAGCCGACGTGTAAGAGTGCTTGAGATAGGGTAAAGATAGCGTTCCAGATAGGAAGCTCACCATGCACTGCTAATCAGAGCAACTTCTGTGAGGTTTTGACCAGTACGAGTCTTATAGTGCGGCTGCTTAGCTGGTTATTGGAAATCATGGAAGTCTCACAAAAGCTTCAAACTTCGCGCCGAGCCAACTCAATGGCTATAGTGAACATTCATAGGGTCGTGTTCCGTACCCCCAGCAGATGACTGTAGTACGATCGACATATGATGAGATGTTCTGAATTGTTTCGGTGCACATCGCAAATCTCTCCGCGTGAGACTAGGGTCCACGTTTGCAACCATCGACTCAAAACTTCCGACCGGGCTCCGGAACCGTATCTGACGACATCGACAAATGATATGGGATCAGTGTTGAGTGCATGAAATGGCAGAAATATTCCCTCTTTGGGCTGGGCTGAGACATACACGTAATTTCACTTCAGATGACACATGTCTATCGATTCACCTGAACTCGTGGCTGAGTTGTCAGGCTGATTTCTCAGGGGGAATTGGCGGCAGCATAACCCTATTCGGCCCTTCTGCGTGATGGCCACCAGTGAGATGTGTGCCAGCGCGTTTGGCAAGTCAAACAACACTCGCCATGTGTTCGGTTTAACAGCAATCTCATCAGTCATCGTAATGCCACAATACCAAGACTGGTCTTGATGTCTTCGACCTAAAGAACTGGTGAGGATTGCGGGTATCTTTGTGTCGTTCTACCAGACTTGAGCGACCCCATTTGGCATGGTCTACTCCAGTTTACAGATTCCCAAGTGGAATCGAACAACGGCCTAGAGCCGTCCAAGGTTGCAACCAACGGGCCATGCCTCTTTCATGGTTAGTGATTCCAACTAAATATGGGAGCCGAACACACAGTCGGCATATTCGTGCCGCGCGTCAAGGATCGATAGGCTCAAGACCCAAGGCAAGGGGATGAACACCGAGGCCTCCAGCTGAGACCCCACTGCACTAGACATGCAGGAGACGTCTGATTGAGCAAGTTCGGCACAGCCCCCATCGATACGGGCGAGGTAGGGCTTAGGCAGCCGTTTTGGCAAGGCATTTTCCCCGTCTTTGGTCCAATGAGGGTGGCCCTGCTAATTTCTAGTCTCGTCCGGCGCCATTACGATTCTCGGAGCCTCAGTCCATAGCATTCTCGGCCCCCGGGAAGTACCCGCTCAATCTTATTATGACTTCATGTCAGGGCCGTCGCGTGAAGTGCGCGGGGGCCGAAAACAGCTTTATCCTCAGATGCGTAGGTAGAGAAATCTCAAAAGTCCAACTCCTTGCTAGCAAACTCAACCCATTTCAACAAATATTGTCAACTTCTCTGATGGCGATCTTGCCGCGCTTTGCAACTTATGGCTGCATGATATGTCAGGCCAAATTCACATGCGCTATCGACGTGTGTGTAAGCGATGTAAATTTGTTTTCGACTCTGAACATCGCTATGGCACACATGCCTGTAGAGGCTCTGGTTCTCGAGGAGCTTCGCCAATGGCAATATCCACTACCACTTCGCCAAGGTAGGCCAGCCCTCGGACCAATCACTAATCAAAAAACCTTCAGTCGTCCGACACTGACGAGTTCAAGATCCCCGAAGAGGAACTGTTCCATAAGGCCTATCAAAACCAAACTAGAAGACGGCTGATGATATCCCAACAACCATTTCACCGAATATTCTAAACGACGAGTAGGTCTTTTACAATTGTGGCGTGTCATGTATCCCATCAGCTAAACAGGGGTGTCTTCAGCAGTAACTGTGCCAGTCCTCACATCCCTGGAAGTCCTCAGAAAGAGAGACTGCAGCGACCAAATTGCGAACGAATATTGAGACCCGGAGGAACTGATTCACAAGACGACTCTTGTCACAGCCGATAACAGTCAAGAAGTACCGGGTGATATAGCAGGTACTGTGATCATTTCCACATGTGCTTTGTCGACTTTCAACAACAGAACATGAGGTCTTCGGGACACGGTACACGTCGCACCTGACCTCTTTTACAATTCGTCTGTAAAGACGATTCAGCTTGGGCTGATCGACTATCAGCCTCCGGGACTCCTTACGGCACGGGCCGATCCTTGCAGCCATGTGGCAGGCAATTGATCCAGATGCCAGGTAGACATGCACATCGGCATCGGTCATTTCGGACGAACTTCACTCTGATCACTGGCCAATACCGTTGTGCATCATATCTCTTGGCATCTCAAGCGGTCTTCGCTTGATGCAAGATTGCTACGATGAGGCCTTGCTACTCAGGGTTGAGGCGGCGTTTGCCAAGCTGCGCGGACGTCAAATGCGGACTTTCGGGGTTGCAACGGCCGAACATGCAGATCGTCGAGAACCACAAAAACGAGGTCGCGTTGCACCAAAACTACGAATGAGCTGCAGCGAGCCGAGAAGGTTGTATGCATGCTGGATGGATCCTGTCTCAGCATGTGCTTGGCCTACCGATAGGAGGTCCGCGGACACCTATCGCGTCCCGGTGCCAGCGGTTTAATGCCATGTACTTAGAGAGATGCACTGGTTATAAAGACGAACCAGACTATCCAGACATCCGACGAACGGCTTTAGTACAAACCCTCATTTTAGATGTTTATCGAGTTCCTGGATCACCCATAACTACATCTCAACATGGCGACCGAGAAGAAGATGCGAATTCTGATTGTAGGCGGAAGTGTCTCCGGGCTATCCTTGGCCATCATGCTAGAGAAGTTCGGCATCGACTACCTGATCCTAGAAGCCCACCCTACAATCGCGCCTCAACTTGGTGCGAGCATCGGTCTCCTTCCCAACGGTCTGAAGATCCTCGATCAATTGGGATGCTACGAACGCCTGCGCGAAATCGGGGGCGACATCTACTACAAGTGCTCCATCAGATCCTCAGATGGGCGGATTCTGTCAGAAACGAAAGACGCAAGTCTTTCTGAGAGCATTGAAAGCATGTACGTCGCCATGTTCGTCCGATGTATCTGCTACGATTGACTTCGACTAGGACGGGCTACCCCTGCGTTTTCATCGACAGGCAAATGCTTCTCCAGGTTCTGTACGAAAAGATCCGTCACAAGGATCGCGTCTTGACGGGGAAGCGAGTCTCCCACGTGGAGATGACCGACTCAGGTGTCACTGTCAAGACACAAGACGGAAGCAGCTACGCTGGAGACATTCTCATTGGGGCCGACGGGGTCCGAAGTACCATCAGACAAGAAATGTGGCGCCTTGCTTCTGAAGAGAAGCAGAACGTGTTTCCACCAGACGAGGCTCAGAGTAAGTCATTGGCATAAAAGGTTCGATGAATGAATTTCTTACAAATTTCGAAGGTCTCAAGTCGAACACGAAATGCATTTTTGGCATTTCGAACCTTCCGAAGGGCTGGCGTGGAATGCAGCATTCCGCCTTCAATGATGGGCGGAGCTACCTGCTGGTTCCAGCACCGAAAGACCGGGTTTACTGGTTCTTTTTCCACGTGATGGACGGCACCTATTACGGTAAAGACATTCCGAGGTTCTCGAAAGAAGACGAAAAGGCGCTCGCATCCAAGTATTTTGACGACAAAATCTCGGATTCAATTACGTTTCGCGATATCTATGAAGGACGACAGGTTGCTACCCTTGTGGCATTGGAGGAGCACGTCTTCTCTCGTTGGAACTACCGAAGGATTCTGCTCATTGGCGACTCAGCGCACAAGGTACGCATATCGTGCTGTGTGTTTCTCGGTATACATGAATCGCTAATATGTGGTCCATACAGCTTCACCCGATCACAGCCCAAGGCGGCAACGGCGCCATTGAGACAGCAGCAGCTCTTGTTAACACGCTGGTTTCAACACTGAAATCAAATCATCAATCCTTGTCGGACAAGGAGATTGGATCCATGCTTGCGCAAGTTCAGACTAAACGCCAAGATAACATCACCGAGGTTATGCAAGAAGGGCGATGGGTCAATAGCATTATCTGCCAGCAGCTACCCCTCTCCAAGTTTCTGATTGGGATTATTGTGCCTTGGCTTGGTGATGGTCTTTTCCTCAAAAGCTGGTACAAGAGCTACTTGAGAGGTACTCAGGTAGAGAGCCTGGGCTTGCCTCACAGGCTGGTATCCAAGTCATCTCACGCAGCTGCAGGCTCGCAAAGCCAACTTCGTAGCTGGGCGATCTGGACGACTGGAGTGGCCTGTTCTGGGGTTGCTGCTTTCATGCTCATGCGACTCCGTAAGGTGTAGATGCATGAGACAAATGGTATCTTGACTGTATTCTAATTCACTACTAGGGTTTCATAGTCTTCACAAGAGATCTTCTGTTCCTTGTTTCCTTCGATCGGTCCTCTTTCTTCGGCTGGACCTCCATCTTATGGCAGCATGCCGCCGTCAACTAGCATCGCTTGACCGGTGACGTATGATGCAGCATCGCTGAGCAGGAAAGTGATCATTGCCTCGACCTCTTCTGGCTGCCCAATTCGCCCAAGCAAAGGTGGCGGAAGGACAGCTCCAGTGGCCGCAAACTCCATAGATGCTGCCAGAATAGGGGTCTCAATCGGTCCACTAGAAAAATAAGTAAGAGCTCCTCCGAATATGAAGTCTCCATAACTTCAATGTCAGGGTAAACCTACGGGCAAACGGCGTTGACTCTGACACCCTTTCTTCCAAACTCTCTCGCAGCGCTCTTAGTCAGTCCAACGACTGCATGCTTGCTCGCGGTGTAAGCCCCGTGGAACTCCAATCCATACAAGGAAGAGACAGAGGCAACATTGACGATAGATGCTCCCTTTCCGTCGTCCTTCAAAGCCGGGATCTGGGCTCTCATAGCGTTGAGAATTCCCTTGCAGTTCACTCCCATCACAAAGTCCCAGTCATCGTCCTCGATCTCCGCAATCGTCGCCCTATTTCCCTGCCGGCCCAGTACGCCAGCACAGTTAGCGGCTCCGTCAAGCGGACCGAGCTTCTCCACCGTCTCGGCGATCCACGCCTCAACCGCCTTTCGATCTCTCACATCGGTGACCTTGGAAAAGACATTCTCTGCGCCATACAGCCCGGTGAGTACGGCTGCCTCGGACGTAAGCAGAGCCTCGTTGACATCGGTTATCGATACCCGCGCGCCAAGGGAGGCCAGTTTCTTCGCCGTCGCGAGGCCGATGCCCGACGCTGCGCCTGTGATGGCGATGACCTTGCCCTTGAAGTCGCTCATAGCTGTTGTTGATAGTTGGGGTATCGATTGTTGAGAGAGGGAAAAAGCCTCAGGAGGGGGGAAAGCTTATCCTCCAATTTTCGGCCGATGTGATGGTCCTCCACCTCATGCATGATGAGTAACACAAAACGGACCTATTATGGTTATCCGAGGCTCTAGTGCGTCTTCTTTCGGTGATATGTATCCATCGCGGGCTGGACCGACAGGGGACGGTGACACCGCCGGTCGGAGTGGGGCCGCCACGTTCGGATATCAACGTAACGTAGCTGGAAAATTCAAAGAGGCCATTACAGACGCTGGTTGTTTTAGTTATAAGACATATCTGGAAATATCAGGAGGTTATGATGACCTTGAAGTATCAACCTAACACTCCACCGATTGTCGATCTCCGTGGCATCACCATTTTGGCTCGCCAAATGCGGCCCGGACGCGCGGACACAGACTTGACCCGAGATGTCTTCGTCTTCCTATTGGTAAATGTCGGGTTGATCAATCATGTTTCTCAGAATTTCTCATGCAGTAAATAGTCCTTGATAGGACGAAAAATCATAGAGTGCCCAGTAACCCCGCATCCAGGCTCGAAGTAAGACAGTAATACGGGCCATGCATGCAAGTACGGGGGCAGACGCCAAGATTAGGCTGAGGCGAGGCTTTTTGTCACGCGCTTCTGTGCGACAAATAATATCCGACAGGGGGATCTTCTGCTTTACTGTGATTTTCTGATTTTACAACGCCTACCAGCCGCCAATATGTGGCTCATCAATACCGACACCCTGGCATTGGAAGAGGTCCCGGGCCCGCTTGCTCATGATTATGCGATACTATCCCACACATGGGGCTCCGACGAGATAACCTTTCAGGATATGAAGTCTTCCGGAAGAAACGAAATCGAGGAAAAGATCGGGTTTTCGAAGGTTGCGAACACCTGTGAGATCGCACGCCAAAGAGGGCTTAGGTATGCATGGATCGACAGCTGCTGTATCGACAAGTCGAGCAGTGCAGAGCTCAGTGAAGCTATCAACTCCATGTTCGCGTGGTATCAACACTCGAAAGTCTGCTTCGCTTTTCTCTCTGACTTGGGGCCGTGTGATAGCAAGGGTGTGGCCTCGAAGACGAGTTTTCCATATGCTGAAGAAACTTTTGGCTGCTGTCATTGGTTCACTCGCGGGTGGACGCTGCAAGAGCTCATCGCGCCAGACAACGTCGAATTCTACAACAGCGAATGGACGCAATTTTCTCGAAAGACCGATTGTCTCGATATTCTATCGAATATCACTGGAATATCCTACCCGGTCTTGCAAGATTCATCAAATCTACGACATACTCCAGTCGCTGTCAAAATGTCATGGGCTGCAACTCGAGATACAACGCGGATTGAGGACCGGGCGTACTCTCTTCTCGGCATATTTGATATCAACATGCCGATGATTTACGGCGAAGGAATTAAATCCTTCCGTCGCCTTCAGGAGGAGATTGCAAGAGAAACCAACGACTTGTCTTTGTTCGCGTGGAGGGCATCGCGGCCCACTGAAGGTAAATCACAGATATTCAGAGGGCTTTTTGCAACGTCTCCGAGCGAATTCGGCTCCTGTGCCACCATTACAAAATCAGTTGCTAGGCACGATACCCAGCAAGAATTTTCTCTCACGAACAAAGGTGTTCGAATCCAGACGAAACTATTCAAGCACGCGGACAATGCCTACATCATGTCTCTTGGCCTCACATTGGCAACCGGAATCCCTGTCTGCATCTCTCTCACTCGAACCACGGACGGATTTGTTCGGAGCGAGCCTTGGTCGCTGGAATATGAGCGGACTGTGGCAAATACGGATACCATTCGAGATTCGTTCACCATACATATACGAAAAGACGTCAGCCCTCAAGAAGATTCGGACCTTCGCAAGAGGATGCACAGGTCATTTCGACTTGTCTTCGAACTCCCAACATCTCTGAAGCTAGAAAGGGTTGTGCCAGATCCCGAATATTTATGGGACAGCTTTCATTCCACATTCCTCAGCAACGATTCTAGCAAGTCCTCTGCAGCAAGGCTCAACATTACCATCCGCGGGACTGATGGCAATTTCAGTGAGGAATTCCCTTTGGTACTCATACTCGGCTGGTCGAGGACAGTTCAGAAGCCTTTTGCAGTCCTGTATGCCGCCACAGACCCCGCAGATCCCGCGAGAGGGGCTGTTCGAGACGTGCTACCCGCAGATTTTCCGGATCTTGTAGGAGACGACGTTGACTGGGGCCATTCACGACAGGACATCTTCGAGAATGCCATCTCGACCGTTGTCTCAACCCCTCAATTTCAAGCCATGGAGGTTCAATTCATCAATGCGAAGATGATGGTTCTGCATCGTGGTGTCCGCAAAAGCTCTGCATATGTGGCGAGGTTCCACGCAAAGTTGGACAGTCGCTGCGATAATGCTGATGTTATCACCTATAACGTCTGCTTGTCTGGATTGCTTTCCAGACTGGAAGGTCGCGAAGCTGTATCAAATGCTTATACACACGTACTCGCGACAAACTCAAGCTTGGCGGAGTAGGACACCTGCGATTGCAAACATGCTTAGCATCAATATTATTCATTCACAGGTGCTTGTTCTTTCCTCTCTTTTTTTTTTTTTTTTTTCTTTTTCTTTTTTTTAATAGGGGGGGATGGGACACATATAATCCCACCTTTACAGCATGAGGAGGATTCCACTACATACACGCAATGAATTGGGATGCAATGAGGAGCTCTGTCGAAATGCTTTGGTTTTGTTCCCTGTTCTGTATAGTTTACTCTATCGTGCTATTCAACCCGTATGCAGTGTACGCATACACCTCTGTATCAGAACAACTCTGTCGAAATGCGTGAGACATGTGCGACAAACAATCCGGAATAAGTTAGAGCCCTGCGAACGCTCCAGATTTGGTTCCTTGGTATTCTCATTTGCGCACCACTCACACACCGTTCGACGCATCCATAACAGGCTCGCATCCAGTGAGCCTTGGCTAGGCAGCAGTGCTCCGTATTAAGGGGATGCCGTGCCGCAGTCGCCACGTATCATCATGTATGATTCCCAGCCTCCCTTGTGCCAAAACAATACGCCATTCTATCTCGCAACACAGCTTCGGCCACCTTCACCATTGGAGTTTCCCCAGCTCTTATCTTCCTTGCCTCCACAGTAAAGTAGAACGACTACATACCATGGTGTCTAACGACGAACATCCTAATAAAACCCACATCCAACCAAAACGTCGCCAATTTGTCGCCGATGAGAACTCACATCTTCTCGAAAATGGAATGGCGTCTAGAACTTGCGACCAGAATCGTGTGTTCCACGGTACCCAGGCTTCCAATACTCTCAGATTCCTCTTTGAATTGACGTATATCCTAGTTGCGGCAACCGGGCGGGTTTTCGGGAGGTGTTCTTCGCACGTTTGGAACATCCTCAATAAAGTATTCTTAAGTAGTAGGTCTCTTCCATTCACTTCCGGCCTGTTAGCTCGCAGATAGCCATGAAATAACCCCCTATCATTCAGACTCCATCACTCTTTTGCTAGTTTTGGTGCCTCTTGCTATCGTAGCGGGGCAACTCGAATTATGGAGTCCAACCGTCATATTCGCCCTAAACCTGATTGCTGTAGCACCGCTGGCTGCTATGCTGGCACTCGCTATTGAGCAAATTTCGATGAGTTTGAACGACAGCTTCGGAAACCTCTTGATGGCAACTTCGGGGAATGTGGTTGACATCATAATTGGCATCATCGCGCTCAAAGATGGCCAAATTGAAATCGTTCAATCAACTATTCTCGGCTTCATTCTCTTGAACCTACTCCTCGTCATGGGATCATCGTTCTTTCTGGGTGGTATCCTCAATATGTGTGATCAGAACGGAGAGGGGGTTGAACAAACCTTCGCCTCAGCTACAGCGCAGACCACTCGCTCATTCATGACGATGTCTCTGGCAACTTTGGTCATTCCTGCTACAGTAAGTCTTTAAATGATACCTGTGTTAATTCGCCAGAATGATGATCTCGAGCTGATGAACTGAATAGCTTTATTCAGCCCTTTCAAAAGCGGACTCGGACGACAAAGAGCACACTATTCTACTCCTGTCACGGGGAACAGCCGTCATCCTCCTACTGTTATACTCCTTATATCTGTTGTTCCAACTTCACACACATCCAGACCTCTTCAGCACTCAGATTCCCTATGAACAGAATACCGACGACCAGCCGATTATGAACCTCTATACTGCGGCTTTTCTTGTGGCATTTTCTACTTATCTAATAACTCTATGCGCAAGTTATTACGTTGGCTGTATCGATGATCTTGTTGAAGCGAACCATATCAGCAAGAACTTTATTGGAATTGTTCTCATTCCGGCTGTTAGTAATGCAGCAGAACATCTCATGGCCATAAATATGGCTATCCGAAATAAGATGGATCTCACCATGGGCATTGCCGCGGGATCTTGTATCCAGGCTTCGCTTTTCACCACTCCTGTGCTTGTCATTATGGGCTGGGCTGTGCTTGACAAGCCTATGACTTTCCGCTTCGAAACTTTTGAAACTATTGCGCTTGTACTCGCGGTACTTGTGGCATATACAGCCCAAGACGGCAAGTCCAACTATCTTCACGGCGCTATGTTGATCGGTTTCTATAGCATTATTACTATGGCATTCTATGTCTCTCCTTCGGATGCGTTAGACAAGGCATTGTGTATTTCAAACAGATGAAGGCACCGTGATTTCGGGCGAAGATAGAATAGATACTGGTTGCGTTTGTTAACGAACTAGTGACCCATGAGACATGTGAATACTTTCATCAACTTTGTAATAGTCTCCCACAAATACGGCACTTCTTGGTGTCTTGATTAAACGGAAGGGCATTATGTTGTGTGCGAAATCATAAATAGAAAGTAAGAAAGGGAAAAGGGGTGCTGGACGTGCTCTGCATTCTCGGGAGCCTCCCCCAACCACCCCGAATCCTGGGGCGTCCGGAGGTCCGACCATGGCTGCAGCTCGTCCTACCTTAATCTGTGTCCAGCTTCCTCGAGTAGATCTCAGGAAATTTACTCTGAGAATTCAGCCATTATCACCACTCGGGTAAAGACTACTCAAGCCCGCAAGAAAGAAATCCTCAATCATGCGTCTTTCTACCGTAAGCTTTCTTGGCCTTCTAGGCGTCTCGTCCCACGTAGCCGCCGCGTACACACCCCTCAACATCACAGCCCTCTCAACGCGCAACGGCTACTCCGTCATCGAATGCTGGCAAATCGACTCCATCCCAGTCGAGGCGCGCGCAGCCCTGAATTACGCATTCGGCGGCGACCTGACGCGCGCAGAGTGGTCCATCATCCAGCCCAGGACAACGGTTGGGGAAGCTTGGGCGCCGGCTGTGCAGTGAGTACTTTTTCTTCCCAATTTCATGCTACGTGGAGGGGACTACCTGGTTGCTGGACATTTCGTCTGGTGGGATTGAAACTTGACGGACATGGGGGATCGCTTCATTTGGGATCCTCACTTTCATGCCAAAATTTTCGCTGTTGACGTCACTGGATGGGTGGAATGGGACTGACGGCGCGTAGGTTAACCGTCATCGTCAACGGCCTCATCCGCATCACCTCGCCAGCGCCAAAGAACACCTCCCAAGCGATGCCGCTCCCAGGATCTGAAAACGCCACGCAGCCGCCGGAGACGACGGTCGCGTACATCCAGCCTGGGACGGTGTCCTCGTCGCTGGTGATCGCGGCGGACATGAAAAACATGAGCGTGCACGCGGGGCACTTCACCGAGTTCCCGGGCGACGAGCCGACGGTGCTGGTGCAGATACCCTGGGCCGGCAACGCGGCGCCGGAGCACACCGTGCTGGGGGAGGGGCCGTGTCACAGGGGGTCGTGGACGTTCTGAACGATGTCATTACGGAGCAATTACGGGCTGATGAGGGGAAGGGGATCTCATGACGATGGCTAACGGCCCAGCTTTAGCCACGATGGATGGGTGGTTCCCGATACCTCGGGCCAAAGGCGATATTAGATCATGGCTACTCTAGCCTTTTGGTATTGCGACTAAAGACCACCAGAGGATCGCGTTAGCCGACGGTCACGAAAGCCGTAGCTGGGAGAGCCCCTGGAACGTGGACGGCGAAAGGCAGGCGGCAGCAGGAGCACAAAACGTAATCGCGCAGAGGCTAATCTTTTCTGCGCCAAAGCAGCGGGAGGCGGCTCGGATGAGGCGAGAAGGTTACGGGTTGGGGTTCGTTCGCATGGAAATAAGAGCTTGGCGTCAATGGACGGACGGCAGCGAAGGAAGAAGGGCGAGGAGAAGCCAAATCGTCTGTTGTTTTCCTTTGGGTCTCTTTTCGTCTGGATGACGGCGCATGGTTACGGGCTGTGCCATGCGTCGATCGGTGCTCTTCTGTTACGCAATAGCCACTTAGTTGTTCCTAATATTGGTTGTTGGTTCTTGAAGCTACCATTTTTGCCGGGACTTCCGCTGTGACTACGCATCTTGAACACCTCCGGTACACGTATTACGAGGCTGATGAGACATGGAAATGGGGCCATCTTGGGGAGGACTTGTCCCTTCGTCGGTGATGCTCGGCCGCGGTGACGTTTAGCGGACGAGCGCTGGCAAGGGAGGGAGCTTGATGCTACGGGACAACGGCAGATGATTCACAACAGCTTCGTTTCTTTCCTTCTGCCGTGTCATCAAGTCACAATCGGCTGTAAGACGCCGCGTTCGCCGAGGTTCTGGTCGCGGGCTCGTGTAAATTCAAGTTCACTGCTGCTGCCGTGTGACGGAACCGACGGCCAGGCCCCCAGACGCGCTCGAGACACGACGTTCACGTTCGTTCGTTTCTTTTCGAAGATCACTGCGCAGGAGCCCTTTACCATGCCGAAGCGCAGCAGCACGGAAATATTGAAATGCAAGGTCCAGAACCTCGGGATGTGACACACCACCAGCACTACCCCCTCCGAGGTCCCGTGTTCATGTTGATGCAGCGTAACGACCGGTCGGTGGTCAGCAAAAGAAAAAAAAAAACTTAGGGAGGGCGATCTCGGCAGTAGCCCTAAGGAAATCTCTCTGTCCCACGATTTGGCTTCCCGCCCCCGGCAGCCTGTGCGCTGGTTTGTGGTTTGCTTGTTGCCCTTCTGCCCTGCCCGCCCGCCCACGGGTCCCTCTGCGGGTGCTACTCCGCACGCACCGGGGGATAGGGTTCTGACAGCGATCATCCCAGAAGAAGTGTGCGGCATGCCCAGAAAGGCATGCGGACCCGGGGGTTTGCTGCTAGAGTCCCAGAGGATTGACGTGTGTGGGAGGGAAGATCTCTCGGCAGCGGATAAGATGGCGGGGGGAGGGGGGCCAGAGGGCAGTCAAACGGTTCAAGGCCTGGACTTCGAGGGCGAGGTGAACAAAGGCCTGTCGCTGTCAGGTGCTTTGTGTGAGGAATGTGGAAGAAGCAAAGATGGCCTGAATAGCAACTCTGATTGGACTTGAGGGTGTTGCGCAGCCTTGGCAGCTAACAGCCAGGCAGTTCGCAGCCGTTTGGTAACGGCGCAGCCAGTCGGGAGCATGTTCAGATGTCTCAAGGCGGCAGGGCCAGGCGTGGCCGGCGATATTTGGAGTGTGTGTGTCAATCACCAGTCAACGTGACCTCGTGGGCTCGTGGATCACTGCCGCTTTGAGGGAGGGCTGCACTGCTTGAAGGACGCGCCGATGGAGGGTGGGTGGTGGGAGCTTTCCGTCGGTGGCTGAGCATCGTGAGGGTTGTCCTGCGTTCGCGAACCTCACGCGATGGAGGGTCGGACGAGGGGCCATGCCAAGCTTCGCCAGCCTGCTAAGTTTGGCGTCTGTCGGAAGGACGGCCTGATGGCGCTGACGGTTCGCATTTTGCCTGGAATTAGACTACGTGGGAAGAGAGGAGCAGGCTTATGGGGAAAAACACGAGTAAGAGGATAAGGTTGGCGTGAAGGATAAAGCTTCAAGGATTGGAGGCGAAGCGCTGAAGCTGTGCTTTGGGGTTCACGGGGGGTGTTTTGCTCAGTGTGCTCTCCTCCTTTCGTCAGTCTGCAGCCAGCTGGTGTTGGGCCTGCGTGCGTGAGCGCTTTCAGATGATTGATCTCCGAACGACAGCGCCGAGTGATTGGAGTGTTGCTTTCCCGGGAGATACTATGTACATCGGGCGCTGACCCGTCTTGCCCGTCAGATGTCATCAACCCATCGGCGCAGACTGCGAATCGCAGGACGGATATGTACGATGACCCTGGGCCAGGAGGGTCGGCCTCGGCCGGGTCGCTGGCTGAGTTGACGCGGTAGGCGATGATTGGAGTTGGGGGTGGGAGTGAATCAGGGGACGACTCCGATCGGTGGTCAATTGACTCTGCATGTGGAGGAGGGAAACGTGGGTGTAGCAGGAGAAGCCACGGAGCTAACTCGTGGTGTGGTTGAGCGTGCGTGTGTGTATGTGAGTGTGACAGGCGCGTTGAAGGAGTTGACATGTGAAAAGGAGAAACAGTGACTACGAGCGAGTGAAGAGAGAGAGAGTCGAAGCGTTGCGTGCTACCGCTGCCGCTGGATCCTGCAACGAACGCACGGAAATAGCACCAAGTGTCACTCACGACTGTCACCAGCATCCAATGAGGCGCACGGCTTGGGCGACTTGACGTGGTGCCCGTCCAACCGGTCCAAGTCTCCCGTTCGGCCGTCCATGTTCCAGACAAGACCATTGACACAACGCCCAAGACACTTGTGGCTCGCTGCCTGCGCTGCGGTCTCTCAGATGACTGAACTGCACGAACTACATGGCACGTCCAGTCGCCGTGACTGCTCGGTGTTCAGTAGTAGGCAGCTGGGAACTTGGGTGGCCATTTGGCTTGTGATACGTGACTTTTCGCAATGCTACTGCATCGGCTTTGTTTTGAAGCTTTAAGGCTGCAGAGCTGCTGCCTCTCACATTGCCGTTGGTGGAGGGGTCACATAATAACACCCTCTCTTATGATTTGAAGGATCATCATCAACAGCCAACTCAACTCGCAGAACTGGGCTCGCAGATTTTCTCGCTAGCACGGCAAAATATCGAATTCCCGAATGCCCACAGCAAGTCAGGGCATTTAGCGATTTCCCCTCGTCCCTCTTGCCAGACCAAAACGCTGTGCAGGGACATCCACAGAAGAGGGGAACCCGATGATTGACTCGAGTTGCACACGCCACCACTCTTTGCGCGCCCTCGTCCAGCCCTCTCTAGCGACATCGGCGGTTACGCGGGGACACTTCCAGTGAGGGGCCGCCAGACCAGCGAACAGGGGGAGGCCCTGCAGCGCGTCTCGCCTTGACTTTGTGTGGTTCCTCTTGGCTTTTTGATGCTCGCTGCCAATCATCCACTCGAGACGAGACACACACGAAGAAGACGGGGTAATAATAAAAGTAACATTCGAAGAGTCGCAGTCTGAAAAGTTATTCCCCAGGAAGCTGAAGATTGAGACAAGGCGCCGGTGGGACGAAACGACGACAAGGAACACCACCGAGACAAGCGACCGTTAAAACAAAACAATAACAAACACTTGCCAGCTGAGCTTTCAGTCACAGCTAGATAGACAAGCCGAGAGAGCGCCGGGCAAGACACGACGGTGACGACGTTGCGAAAGATACTGTATCCAGGCCGCCGCCGCCATCCCGTTCCCGTCCGCCCGTCCTCCTCCGCAATCCAGAGAGCTAGGAGGCACCTTTACCGTCACCGCGGAGCTTCCAGACGGACTCGTCCTCAATAGTGACGACTTAGCTCTCATCCCACATCAACGAAGCGTCGAACAGCGCATCACATTCACAAGAAAAAGGTGGAGCAGGATATCAACAAGGCCATCCTCGTCTCCAAGCTTTACCGTCTCGCCTCTCTCGCCTCTCTCGCCTCTATCTCATCATTCAATTCAACGGCACGGCGGAATTCGACCTTTCGTCTCATCTCGCCTGCTGTTCGTCACTCACTTTCGCGTTCCCCTCACCACAATCTTTCGTAATCTCTCTCCGAACTTTGCCCATCTCGCCAATTCCCTGATTCGGCGTCACCGCTGTTCTCCAGTCTTACTCTCAAGGACCTACTCCCCTTGAGAACAGACCCAACAAAATCTCGGCTGTCGAGCCTATCCTGCAACAACCGCAACTTACGCAATACTCGCAGCAGCCAGGCCAGGCCAGGCACCGCTCAAGTTCTCCCAGGATTCGCCTCAGTGCATGCACACTATTCGTACATTACACTACGTGCTGCTGCGCTCACTCACCTCACCACGCAACAAACACACACAGCGTGCATGCAACTCGCATGCCACCAACCCTGTTGGAGACGCAGGCTAGCCCGGATACAGGCCGAGTACGTACAGGTTACAGGCTACACCACGCCTCTCTCAGTTAGCTGCATGGAAGGGCCGCATTGCAGCTTCGCAACACAAACTTGAGACGACAAGACGGCAAAAAACCAGAGGGAACAAAACCAAAGAAGAGCCGACGAATCTCCAGCGCCCCTTCGCCAACTGCGGCGAAAGAAGGCCGCGAACCCAACGCCAAAAACGCCCGCGTTCCTAAGTGGATAACAGCCACCCGCCGTGTTTCTTGTGTTTCTTACCTCTCTCCACCGCGGCGCATCAACCAGCGACACAACGCGGTCTAGACTCCGAAGGAGGGGTTGAACACCGCAAGACTCTCTGTCTGTCACTGTCGGCTCTCAAGCAACAGTCACGTCAGTTCCTGTTCAGGTGTGCGCTGGAGCGGAGCACTGCCCGCCTAGCGTGTAGCAACACGACAATCGTCCATCATCGTCCCAACTTTCGAAACTCTGCGACACGAAAGGCCCTTTTCCCATCATCGCCTTTTTGGCTTTCTTGGCCCGTTCAAGCAACGAGCAAGTCAGTGCCTTGCAGGCTTCCACCCCCTTCCACCCTGTCTTGTCTCTTGTCGTTCGCTCTGGCGTCTGAACTTGATCGGGCTTGGTCCGGTGCAGAGTCGAACTGTCTTGGCCCAATTCGCAGGATTTCATTGAGCCTTTTTTGATATATCACCGCCATTTCCTCTCGATAGCCAGCGCGGGCGTCCACCACGACTTGCGCAGCTTGTTTTCCTGTACGAGGTTGAGACATACATATGCGACTGTGCCCCGTCCCCCTTGTATTCTAACCCCGGGCATCTTCTCACGTCGGCGGCTTGTCGTCTCATCCACGACGCACTCTTTGCCTGGCCATTCTCTTCTTCTGCTGTTGTGCAGCTGCAGTCCAGGCCTAGTCTGGTCCATCCTGCCCGCAACCCCCCACCTCGTCCTCGTCCTGCAGCAGCCATAGCCGCAGGTGTAGTTGACAAGTCGAAGTCGAAGCCCCTCCTCTCGTCCGATCTCACAGCCCGTTATTGGTGTTGCTCTGCACTGCGACTGCGACTCTCCTCGATATCCTCTCCGATTCCTCCCATCGAGGTCCCCTCTTCACCAGTTGATCCCAGCTCATTCAAAAGAGGAAAAAGGCCTGGGTACCTCGCCCTAACCAGTCAAGTCCAGCCACCGCACCGCAACGCCGCACCGGCGCCATCCAGCCATCGACCGGAACTCTTTACTGAGGCCATCCCTTCCCCTTATCCGCTGCCAACACACTGATTGACATTTTGTCACCGTCGCAGAGTCCAACTTGGGCTCTCCCGCATAACATCAACCTGCACCCCTAACCCACCACACCGCACCACACCACAAAAAGCATATCGAACCGGGGAATAACCTCGCGGCCTATCCCAGCACCGCATAAGGTCGAGAGAGGAGAGAAGTGAGGAGCAGCAGCCACCTCATAAGTCCACGCATAAGTGTCCCCGGCGATCAACCATCAAACCTGCCTTCGCGACAGGCGGTGTCTCTGCCACTTGCATCTGTACCTACATATTCTCATCCCGCCTCTTCCCTCACTCATCGCACACACTCACCCGCGCCTCTCATCGCCCTCCGCTCTGAGACCTTGACGTCTGATCACCCCACGCGCTCCAACATCAAGAGCCCAGGCACAAGAAGAACACCAAAAAGAAAAATACAACCACCCAGCAGGGCTTTGTGCGTGCAGCAGCAAGCACCCTCATCCCACCCCGCCTCGAAAGGAGCTCCAACATCCATCAAACACGCCCCCATTCCTCAGCAAGACATCCCAGGTCCCAGCTGCAGCACCACGAGACCCCCCCATCGCGGCGCCTCACCGCAACATCCTGATCCAATCACGGCCCCCTAGCCCGCCCACGACGACAACCTCCCCTGCCACCCGCGAACCGGGGGGTGTCAAGTCAAGCAAACACACGCGAACCAGCAGGCCCTGTCCGATAGTGGAGGGCGCTCCGATTCCTGTCGATTTCATCGTCCCTTTTTAAGTTGCTTGCCCCGTCTAGCCCTGCACCACCGCAGAGAGGGGCCCTGTCACATCATATTTTTTTTGTGTTCTCTCGCAGCTTGCTTCCAAAGCCAGAGGGAAAAGATCCAATCCCCTCTTCTGTTGTTCAACATCGTCCTCCACCGGCGAAGAGTCACAGAAGGCAGGGATTCCTAAATCGTCAAGACGAAAAGGCACACAAAAAATCAAAACCAACCACACGGGAAGAAGAATCCACTCTCCGACACACTATTGTCGTCAGATCAACGCGAATTCGGAATCGTGGACCCTCAACCGGAGAGGGGTGCTCGTCTCGTCTCTTTATTTTCCTCAGACCGCAACTTCTGATACCACTCCGTCCTTCATCTCCGCCTTTTGACGAGAAAATCTCGTCTACGATCTCGTTAATACATATTCCCCCGGGAGGCCTGCCACACACAATCAATCGGTTTCCGGCCCCCTTTCTCCAGACGTCTCTTTTCCCACCAAAACCCATCGCGGCTCGCAGCTTGGTTACTAAAAGCTCGCTCGTTGGCGCCCAGTCCACCAACACATCCACACCCACTCACTCCTCGATCGTCGGCTTCACTGCATTCATCGAGTTGAGGGGGGAAATCCTCCAATGGCTTTATAGCGAGGATTCAAAACAACTTGTTCAACGTTCTGCAATACTCGCCCTTTGATTTTACACCTTTAACATCAACACTCCTCTTCGCCTGTGCCTCCAACAGTGAGAGCAACTGCAACTCTTGACGATACTGCACATACACACTAGAACTTCCTCAACACCAACACCACCGCAACCATGTCTCGCCTCTCACCCTTCCCCTCCAACCTGGCAACCTTCCGCACCGAGTCCCGCGCAAGCGTTGCCGCCTCCGACACAACATACCACACCTGCGCATACCAATCCTTCCACGACGTAGAGCTCTACGCCCCGAGCTCCCCGCCCTCCAAAGCCCCCGCTCCGGCACCGGCCACCACCACCGTCCGGGCCCCGGCGCCGCTCTCCTCCGCACACCACCAAAAACACCACCACAAGGAGCCAGAACCTGCCGAGATGCGCCGTCAAGACTCCGGCTACGAGTCCCTCCCGCCACGCAACTCCCTCTCTTACGCCCGCCGCACATCCACCGCCTCCTCGTCGCAGTCCTCCTCCAACCAACAACAGCCCCGATCCCGCGGCCGTCCCACGATCCGCCGCGCCCCAAAAACGAGCCCCTACCCGACCACGGCGCGCACCAGCGGCAGCAGCCTCTACCACCCCTCCTCGCGCTCCTCGCACGCGCACGCCCAGCCCGCGACCTTCTTCCACTTCCCCGCGCACCCGACGGACCTCGAGCTCGCCAACCGCCGCCGCTCGTCCCCGCGCGGCGAGGACCTGGAGCTCGACCAGCGCGGCCTGCTTTCACCAACGCAACAGCAGCAGCAGCCCGAAAGTAGCGAGGCCGCCGGCGAGGTCGCGACGTTGCCGCCGCAGGCGACGCACTACTGGACCAGCGACCGGACGCGGCGACTCGAGTACGCGGCCATCGATGCCGCCAGCCGTGGCGTGAAGGGCTGGTGCAGGCGGCACCTCGTCCCGGACTGCTTCGTCCCGAAGGAGAAGCATGTCGCCTTCGACGACGACACGGGCAGTGTGCGACGGTACAGGCTCGAACTGGACGAGGAGACGCCCGAGAAGTGTGATTTCAACTCGCGGAAGAGGGGCTGGTTTGGCTGGCGCCGATCCAAGACGGCTTGAATCCATCGACCGATTCAACCGCCAATCATTTTTTATTATTTCTGCTTCGACGCTGGTGTTGAAACTGCTTTACCGAAATACGGGCACCGGGGGACACGGATTCGCATGCATTATTCTTGGCATTTGCACACGCGGCTGGGCAGGCTGCATTGGCGTTCTATACCCAGCATTTTGACACTTTTTTATTCTTTCTTTTCTGTCCTTTTTCGTTTTTCGCGGTACTGCCTAACTGGTTTTTTGTAATGTTTGTTGTTGAGAAGTTTGTTTCCTGACATGAAGGAATGAGGCATGAACAGATTTGGTCGAATATCAGACTGGCATAGCGAGCATAGATGATAGAATGACGCGATGAGAGTTGCGGCAAGTCATTTCGAGGAGAGAAGACGGCGGAGGATGTATCTGGAGACTACGAGACCCGTACACAATATGGAGAAAGTATTGATAGGTTTTCAATCGAAACACGTTAAATCAAATAACACAAACTCATGTCTTCACTGTGAATTCTCTCAACTCATCTTGATGTAGTCTATTCTCATTCAATTGCGGCTCACTGTTCATCTGATGTTAATCGCCCAGAAACCAGCGCCAACCCGCGATGCTACTGCAACTTACATGTAAAAGGGGGCGGTGGACACCGCTAGACCCCGGACCCGTCCTTCAGGAAAGACACAGAGAAGGGCGGTGTCCTGGACCTGAAGCCCGGGCCTTCCGCCCGGATCCGGTGGCCGACGAACGGACCGGCCCGTATCGGCTGGGCTTCCGGTGGAAGAGGCGGTGAAGATTTAAAGGTCAGATGACGGATCACAAGGTCCAATTCTGTTACGGGGACGAGTCAGGCGGTCTTGATGGACATGAGGCACAAGAATTGTGATGTGTTCGCTGTTGTGTATTAGCATCGTGAGATCTGCAGACATTATGGTGTTGCAACGCTGCGCACGAAAAAAATCGAACTCCGCTTCAACATGTCAAAAGCCCTTGGCGAGCGGTGGATCTGACCGTGAACGTGGAAACGCCTCCTGTCGATCCGGGTTCCCCGTCCCACCAGTTCGCTCATGCTCCGCTCAACCAACGCCGCTTAGGCTTAGTCTTCGAATAATTCCAACAGCCGTCCTCACCGCTCGTTGAACATCGACTCCTGACGGGCAGCAGTCAAATCACCGCCGCGACACGCTGCGTCATGCAGGCTGGGCGCAACCTCTCAACCGATTGAACCCCCAACCCAGCCCGATCCTCACAACGAGTCTCACTTCTGCCCAGCCTTGACGCACTCGATCACGGCCAGATGTCTCCACGGCCCCTGGCCCTTCGCCACGCTGCGAATCTCCAACCCCGCGCGGCCCAGGACGTCGGTCCAGCACTCGAGCGTGCGCTGCTTGCCGCCGAACGTCAACATCATGAAGTCCAGCATCGTGGAGGTGTAATGCGGCGGGTTGCCCATCACGTCCTCCTGAATCAGCAGCCGGCTGTCCGCGGCCATGGCGTCGGCGATGAGGCGGAGCATGTTGACGGCGAGCTCGTCACCGTAGTTGTGCAGACACCGCCTGATCCAGTATGTAAGAGCGCCTGCAGCAGTCAGCATCAATGTCTCACACCTCCCGATCGCGAGTGCAGAGGGGGGATCGCGTACCTTTTTCGGGCTGTTCCTTGTGGAAATCGATCACTTGCTTCCTGACGAGTCTCATGTCGGCGTCATCGAGCTGCTTCACGGCCTCCACCACCTCCGGCCGGTCCTGCAGGACGCATCGGTCCAGCGGCAGCTCCGGGTTCTCCTTGTGGATCGCCTTGATGGACTGGCCCCGCCCGGCCCCGACGTCGACGAACACCGCCCGGTCCGTCGAGTTCGCCTTGGCGTAGTCGACAACCCACGCGAAGTCATAGATGCCCGAGATGGGCATCTTCTCTTCGATGGGACCCATGGCGCGCAGAAAGCGCTGCATGCGTGGCGGGTCGTGCTGCAGCATTTCGTACCAGCCGTACTCTGGCACGCCATAGGCGAAGGTGCCTGGGACGTGGTTGAGCGTCTGCGGTTCTTTTCGGCCGTACTTCTCAAAGTATGCTGGCATTTGGACGTACGGCACCATTCCATTTTCCCAGCTGGCCAGTGTCAGTGTATGTAACATGCAAGAGGAAGAGGGCGAACGTACGCCATGCCAACGATTTGGCCAGCGGGTTGACCGTCGATGTAGATGCGCGAGCGCTTTGTGTGAGCAACAGCGTCATCACCCACTTGCTCCAAGATGCCCATCGACGTGAGCACACCTCCGATTCTCACTGGCAAGTGTCAGTCTGCTATGCCTCACAAGATCCCCGACGGTCGCTTCACTTACGTATCAAAGACTCCTCGGCCTTAACCTTCTTAGCGAGCTCTGCATATGAGATACTTCCCTCCGGCGGGATGTGGTCATACGCTTTCCACTCCCAAAACAGCCTGTTCGCACCCATCTGCGCAACCTGCGCCGTCGCATCGAACCACTCATCGCCCGGGTCCTTGACCGCAGAGATGAGCTTTTGCGCGGCGTCGACGATGCGCCGCCGCTGGCCCTTGTCGAGGTCACTCCCGACGGTCCCGGGTTCCTTGAGGAATGTCTGGAGGGCCGCGGTGACTTCGTCCGCGGCGGCGGTCGCCTCCGCCCGGACCTGATCGCCGACGTCTCCCGACATTGGACAGACTTTCAACCTCTTTCCTAAAAGGATGGAGTCTGGCTATTTTGTGGGGAATTGACTGGTGGATTTCAAGCAAGTGGCTTGTTACACGACTCCTTCTTTTGGGTCTCTCTCGTATGTGTGTTGGAGAATGCGGTTATTGATTGCTGCTGCACGTTTGCCGATCAAAACGGTCTGATTGCATACGCAGACGTCACACCCGCACCGAAAGTACAGTGACCGGGCACACGGGACGGCTCGCGGAGGAAGACAATAGAGAGGCACGGAATGTGGGCAGAATGGGATGAAAGGTTCAAGCTTGTCCGTGCTGACATCAATCGATACCAAGCGGGTTGAGATCAAGGAGGGGCACGCAACAGGTCAACAGCGGAAGAGGGGAAGAGAAGCGAAGGAATGATAAACAGCAGGGCCTTTGCGTCCATTATTCCCGTCCATCCAAGACCCAAAGTCCCCCTTCTTCCCGATTGCAGTGAAGCGAGGTTCAGCTGAAGGAGCGCTATTAGCTCAATGCGGAAGCTCGGTGTGTAGCCACCCATGTGTCGGCGACAACGTGCCGCGCACGTCCAATGTTGCGCTGTTGGGTGAAAGTCCTCCCCCTCTCCCCTCTTCACTACTCTTCAAAGAGAGGAGATATCGCCGTCCAGCCAATGGGACGATATCAGACTAAAACCTGGGACTAGACGCAAATGACCAGGAAGAGGCGGGCTAAATAGGAGTTGGATGAGGGGTTAATAAACAGGAGAGGGGCAGGTATCTCAAAGGAAGCGGGCAGTATTGGGGGAAGCATGAATATGACTTGACGGATCAGAGACACGGGCGACAACGCCACCGCATGCGAATGGGTTCCAGGCCGGCCTCTTTTGGTGCACCGCATCGGCGGCGTCCCGGCTATCCTGCTCCTGGCCACGTCCAACTCCAAATTTCCCAAGCGTCCCCTCGCGGAGAGACAAATCCGCCGCTGAGCTAGCTGGAATGGAGGCTGGTGCCAGCGCCGCCGCTCCGACCAAAGCCGGCTAAGATATCTGGTAGCGCGGCGTGATAGGCTGTGCTCTCTTTGAGGCAGGATGGGCGCAGGGGTGGCATCTTTTGGTGGTGGCATTGATTTTCCCCTTTAGTGTCTTGACATTTGATCTCAGTGAAGGTAGGTCACTCTGTTCGCGCACTTGGAGGCCGGTGTTGGCTGATGCATTGCTGACACGACACCACGCAGGAGCCGCTTCGTAGTTTAAACCAGTCCAACGGCTTTTTCCTCTTTGGCCCCTTGTCAAATTTCTCTTTGCTTCCTTCTTCATGCTGAATCGCCCCGAGCAACTAACGATTGTCCCATCGATCTGGCTGACTCGACCGAATCTCGTCCGCCGAGACTGTGCATCCGGGCTCCCGCGATTGGCTTTTAAGGTTTCTTGAGGGCATTTAATACACCGAGCTGCCCCTCAGTGACAGTTCGTGCTGCCGCCGATCTCCAACGTCAGGGTTCCCCATCAGTTCCAAGGGCAGATCCCTGGTCGAGCGCTCGTGCCCTCAGCGCGACATCTGACGACTGTTACGGCCGAGATCACGCGTCCCTCTTCTCATCACTGAGACGACACCAGACTCATTGAAGATTCGACATATCAACAACAGATATTTGGATCTTGGATCGAGTCAGCTGAAGCAGCCATGGCGGACACAGCAGCAGCCCCCGCAACGACAGCGCCGCCAGCCTCTGAGCCGCAGGAATCGCGACCTGGGGCACAGTCGCCGCAACAACCCTTCGAAGCCGAGAACACAGTCGAGGCCGACACAGATGACGGCGCGTCATCACGGGCGGACGAGACGTGGGACGAGGGCTTCGACTCGGCAAGCTCTCATTCGGCATCGACATCGATGTCGGCCAGCGTGCGCGATTATGTCTTCGAGAACACGCGGCGGTATCACAAGTACATGGAAGGGCGGTACCTCCTTCCGAACGATGAGCCCGAGCAGGACCGTGAGGACATGAAGCATGCGATGTGCGTCAACGTTATGGATGGCAAGCTGCACAGCGCGCCGCTGGAGAACCCGCAGAAGATTGTTGATATCGGCACGGGGACGGGGATCTGGGCAATCGACAGTAGGTTTTCCATCTTCCTCTTACCTTTTTTTCGCGCATCTTGTTGTATCTTCTTAATTCTTGTGTCTCTCGATCCGATACTTGGCGTGTTTTTGCTCATCCTCGCGATGGAATGTCGTCGCATGACCAAGCGATTTCGTCCCCACTTCCCAGTCCCTATTCGGTCATTGAACCAACATATGAGCCAAGGCTAACATGCCCAAAGTCGGCGATGAATACCCGGAAGCAGACGTGCTTGGCATCGATCTCTCCCCGATCCAACCAGATTGGGTTCCCCCCAATGTTCGCTTCATGATCGATGACGCCGAGGCAGACTGGGTTTGGCCCGAGAACTCACTTGATTTTGTGCACGCGCGGCACATGTGCATGGCCGTCAAGAACTGGCCTGGACTCCTCTCAGAAGCCTACAAGTCTCTAAAGCCTGGCGGCTGGGTCGAGCTGCAAGAACTTCGCTTTCATCTTCAATGTGACGATGGGACGATGCCCGGACCGGAGCAGTACGGTTACGGCAAATTTGTGGATCTCTGCATGTCCGGGTTCCGAAGCTTCGGTATAGATCCGTTGATGATGGAGCGCAACCCCGAACTCTTAAGAAACTGCGGGTTCCAAAATGTGACCGAAAAGGTGTGGAAGGTGCCTATTGGGGTGTGGCCGAGAGACCAGAAGCTGAAGACGATTGGGCTGTACAACCGCAGTATGCTCATTGATGCTTTACAGGCCGTTAGCATGGCACCTCTGACGAGGGGTTTGAAGTGGAGCGCGAGCGAGGTTGAGATTTTCTTGATTGATGTGAGGAAAAGCTTGATGAACACGTCGATACACTCGTATTTGACGTTTCATGTTGTTTATGGACAAAAGCCGGGGGGCGAGTTGTAGAGATTTTGCGAAGCAGTGCTGCATATTCTTTCGAGATACCAAGGTTGGATTGACGAATATATGGCAGTTCATAAGATTCAACAAATGTAAACGACCACAACCCCTCTTTCACATCTACAAGTGTCCGGTAAGAGCTTTCACTATCGCAGAGCTGAGGAGGAACTCGTCGTTGAACTGTTAGATTGTAGGTTTTGTAAGCTTAATTCATCTAGAGGGACTCGTCCGGCCCCGCTGTCGGTACAATTGGACTGTAGTTCTAGGTATCGAGTGTATCTTTCATTCTAATCGACCAAAAGGTTTGGGACCGCCTGGTATACATGTGTCTATGTGGCTGCTTTACTTGTTTACACACATACCCACTCTTACTATAGATAACAGTATAAGATGCAGCGGCAGACGATAATACTGACTGGAATAGTCAGGATAGAAGGAATGACGATAGTAATAATGAATAATAAGTAGTGACGACGGCGACGACGATAAAGCTAATTGCTAGTTAATATGTTGCCCATGGTTTGAGTCGGCCAACCCTCCATTCAAGCTTTGTACTTGAGTCCACTCGCAACCTGTGATGAGCACCGCCCTTCCGTCATATCCGACAAAATAATGAAGACTCAGTCTTCGGCCCTTTCATCAGATGTTTCCAGCTGAACCCTGGCTCCGAGAACTCGGGACCCAGACGGCATACCCCATTCGAGGTAAGTTTTCGCTCCCACGGCACCCCAACCAGTTACTAATCCAAGACCATTGAAACCAAAAAACAAAAGCTCCATAGCAGGGGCAAGTGGCGGAAAGATCATTGCACCAATACCTGCAGCAACCATACCGGAGCAGCCGGCTATTAACCCACCGGTGGCGTACATTTCGGCGTCGAGGTAACTGTTCGCTAACTGCCCTATGTGTTTCACAGTAAGAGTTCCCATATCTGGGCGCTGTCGAAACCTGAACCAAACAAGCTCAACTCCACGATGCTTCTGCCCACAAATGTCAAGTGGACACACATCAGGATGAAATTCGACGGGATCTTTGACGACTATCAGCTCGTACGCTGGAACAAGGAGATGAAACAATGCAGTACGTCCGACTTTTGTGTGCTTGGCAAGGGACCCTTGCCAAGGGTCGCTCGATCGCAGCTCATTCGAATGGAAATTGTTGCTAGGTCGCTGTGATATCCTCCGAAGTTGTGTCCCAGAGGCTTTTCTCTCAGCAGTTCCTCAAAGGTCTGATACCATGATGTGTCAGGATGCCACACGTAGAAATAATGCTTTCGGGTGTCACCTGCTCCTTGTCTTTGAGATGCAATGTGCATCTCGTTGCGGACAAAACGATGAACGTGGGACCCGAAGCCGTCATTCTCCCAACCCTGAATCTTTGCCACGTTGGATAAGGATAGTTCATCCTTGATGCCGTCAAGGGCGTGACCGATTTGCTTGATTGCGTCTACGGCGCTGTATAGAAGAATTGGAACGGTGTAGAGGTCGGCGGCTGATTTGAAAGTATCGGTGAATCTGGAAGATGAGTTGAAAGTCTCTGAGATGACTTTGATCTCCTTCTCCTTGAAGGCTTCCAGGAATTTGGGGATGTTATCTTTGAACTCCTTATATGCTTGAGACTGTGCTTCGAGTGTCTGGCGCTGTGCGTGGTCTGTTATGACCTGGGAACCAGTCCCGACCAAAGCGATCAATTTCCCTGATGCAAGACGTACGAACGCATCCAAACCGTTTTTTAAGATGTATTCAATGAGCTCCTGCCTGGAGAGACTATGGATGATAGATGATTGAGACATTGTACCGACATTGTTTCGCCGATAGGCGACCGTTGGATTATGAATGGGATTGCGTCTGAAAAGTATTTGTTCCGGGAGTCCCAGGTGGAGTATGAGGACGAAATGATTGAAAATAACATGTAGTTTGAATAAGAGAGAGAAAAGAAGATGATGTTAAATAGACGTTTTGAAAGCTCTGGAGGGAGTCGGCCGGGGGCACTAGCTAGCCTTATCAGAACGCTTGCGATATCACTGCATGGTTACAGTACGCGCCGGACTGAAATCTAAAAAAGATTCAACCAACAGTAGAGATCGTACTGAAAGTTCTACTGACTTAACACGATAGATGGTGTACGACGACTGGTTCTGGTGAGTTGGCTCCGATTGCGACTTCGTGCCGTTGGTTGGGTCGTCAGCAAGTTGGCCGTCTCGACAGCGTTGGTGGACACCTCCAGACAAAGGCCTCGCCCGCATCGCCACAATTGCGACTAATGATCAGATAATCCAACATATATTCGAACCAATTTGCGAAGGCTGCTTGGCCGTTGCAACGACTGGTCAATTTGTCGTCGTGACCACTGCGATACCACAACATTGAACTATTCAGACTGTCCTCGACCGGGTGGAAGAAGTTGGTCTGTGGCCAGCTTATCTTCCGTGTACAGGAACAAAAGGCGTACCTTTCATTGAATTCACTTCATGTCTCTGTATCCTACCGATTGAAGATGAAGTGACGGTTAACTACGTCTATATACACAGTCCATGGCTGGTCGAAATTGCGAGACAACAAGGAATCTTCATCTTATTCGTTACCCTCGAGTATCACTTGCGATTCTGCGTTCGAAACTATTTGAATGATGGAGAGTGAGCGGGAAGATTATCATCTCATATCAGCAGATCCGTGAAAGAAACGACACGACAGTATGTCTCTGTCGGAAACCGAGCACATGCGGCGATAGTTATTGGAGAACTCGGGATCCCGTCCGCTCTCCCATCGATAAACCGGCGAGTACCGGATCATCTACAATATCAATATCCCAGCTGACTCAGCAGGCGAAACGGGGCCCGGCAGTGTCACGGTGCCCGGCTGTGTCAATACCCCGCCGGAGTCCGGCCTTTGAGCCCCCTGAGCCCCAGAACTGTCTCAAGGCCCCTTGCCGTGGCCTCTGCTATGTGCTTGTCAAAATGGCCTTTCAGGTCCATCGTCACCCCTGATACTTTAGCCTGGGCCTTTGGTCGAACGGTATCATCTTCGATAATGAAGCTGGATGAATCCGCCGGCCACTTCCAGTCGCGCGTGAAGTGTAAATGGCCGTCATGTCGGTTTTGAACTTCTGAATGTCGCTCCACTTCGCCTTTCCCGGTCGAATTTCTTGAGTGCCATTGACGTGTCGCTTCTCACGATCGGCTGATGGCCTGGGCCGTGAAGTCGTCGACGCATGCCCTCTGGTATTGTCTTCGGAAATGGATGTTGATGAGATGGAAGCTCGGTCTCGCATCGACCTCCGTCATACGTTTCAGTTTCTTTTCGTCCGCAGCACTGGCGTCCGTGCTAACCTGTCCATTTTTGTCACACCATCGCAGCATTGAGGTTTATCTCCCGCGAATTGGCGATGGACTACCCCGAGCTCTCCGTGTTTATCGGGTGAAACACTCCTTCGAATTACCGCTTATGGAATTGGAAAGTTCGAATTTGTAGCTACGGCGCGGCCTCCCACAGTGACAAAACCACCCGATTCGCGGGCACTGTCCGGAAAACACTATTCGGAAAACACCGTACGGGGACTTTGACATGTGTCTTCTGCCGATTGAGGAAAGCTTCGTTCGAATTTGCAGGTTTCTGTCCGGGCGAGTGAAACCTGGTGGAGATTCATCCTTTTTCTGGAAGCCCATTGCAGGCCGTACAGCTCGATAGTGTCTGTCTCTTAAGTAGTGACATGCGTCTAATTCTTGCCTACTGTGACCTCTCGCAGATGACATCTGCGCGCTCCTCCTACGTCTGATTTCCTTGCTGATCGACGCTGGCGATCACACAGGCCGAGTGTGATAAGCTTAAATTTCCGTCTCCCCTCTTTGACTTCAAGTCAGCAATCGCCCAAATCGAACCGGATTGAGCATGACTATGTTGTCCTCCTTTATTCGACAGCGCTACAACCCCGACGATACGGACGGCCGGCACACGTACACGCCGATAAGAGACGATGATTGGAGCACAGAATCCAAGCCCTCGGTCGATGAGGTAGAGGATGACTCAATATTGGAGGCAGAGGAGTCGCTACTTCCCATCAACACACGTCGCCAGGAAACGTGGAGGAGGCTTTTGAGACATCTTTACTGCCTGGTCCCAAGTTTCCTAAGATCAACAGAAACGGAGACAAAACCGCTTCGCTCTACAGCTTGGCTAGGTAACACAGACCATGCTCCAATATCTTTCATTGCCAGGCTAACGTACTGTAAAGATGGTTTGCGAGGCATCGCAGCACTATGTGTTGTATTCGTACACTGCGGTCTGATCTGGTTCTCATTTGACGTCCAGTTAGCATGGACGCCGGATCCACCTCGGCGATGGTGGCTCTACCAGCTGCCTATCCTACGACTCGTTGTCTCGGGGCTCGCTCCAGTCAGCGTCTTCTTTGTCGTGTCCGGCTACACAATATCGCACAACTTTCTAACGTTGGTTCGTAAAGGAGAGTTCGAGAAAGCAGGCTCGGCCATCGCGTCGTCCGTCTTCCGCCGACATACCCGGCTTTTCCTTCCACCTGCCGTGGTCGGGTTTGTCACCCTCATGATGGGTTATTTCAACTTGTTCCCCGACAAGGGCTTGCCCGGAGTGGCTTATCCGACGAGGCCTCTGCCACACTTTGACTCTCTCTGGGGCCAGCTGCAGTACTACATCCATGCCGAGGTCCTCACCACTGATCCCATCGGCCAGCCTGTTGTCCGAGCCGATTCCGAAGACCCAGAGCCTCTACTTGACCCCCATCTCTGGACAATCCCCATCGAGTTTATGAGCTCCATGGTGGTGTTCATGTTCCTGACGGCTTTCACCAGAGTGCATAACAAAGTCAGGATGCTCTTTGCACTAAGCTTAGCGATATATCTCCAATGGGTCTTTGTCTACTGGGGTATGTTCTTGTTTCTCAGCGGCATGTTCTTGTGCGACCTGCACTTGGAACTCGAGGACAGGCAATGGAGGTGGCGAAACAGGCAGTCTGAGCCCGAACACCGGGACACTTTGCCCTCGGACACGGCCACACATCGGACGGGTGAGCGAGGCCACACGTCTTATCGCATACTTGGACGGGGCGTCGGGCTCGTATCATTCTTGATCTCGTTGTGGCTGCTCAGCATGCCAGAAGACATGGAGGATGCAGCGAAGTCACCTGGCTACGTGACCCTAGCATCTTTGGTCCCAGCAAGATTCAAAGAGGCTCTTGTGATACCAATTGGTGCAGTGCTAACAGTACTTGTTGTCGACCAAAACCCGTTCTTGCAGATTCTTTTCACGAACCGGTTTTCCCAATACATGGGCAAGATATCTTTCTCGCTGTATATGATCCATGGTCCACTCCTATACTCGTTAGGCTTGGTCTTAGCTCCGTGGACTTTGGGTCTTGTCGGCGGCGGAGACACTGAGATATCCTACATTTTTGGCATCCTCTTGGCATTCATCCTATGGGCACCTGCGGCGATATATGTTTCCGACCTGACTACTACTTTCGTAGATGCAAAGGCGATAGACTTCTCCAAGTGGGTATATAAGATGCTTTTGAAGAAAGAATGATAGATTAGATTTGAGGCGAATAGGGTTGAGCTTTTTAAAGATATCACTGAACATTTTTCAACGTCTTCGCACTTGTTATTTTTAGCGACTTAGCGAATCGTTTCATTCCCTAGATGAGCTTACCACTATTGTAAGCTGTGGTCATGCCAAAACTCGCCTGCATACCTCGGTGGCCAATTCCTTCTATTACCTAGCGTCCCTTCACATTCTGCCAGTAAAGACAACAAAGCGACAACCTGCTTCTCCTGCGAGTTTCTATATACTTTATAAAGCCAGTATCATCTTCGTCGTCGTCGTCGTCGTCGTCGTCGTCGTCGTCGTCGTCGCTGCCATTGACATCGTCGCTATACTCGTTGTCCGTTATTATCGTCCGTCGCTGTTACTTGTTTTCGGTCCACTACTCTGACTATTATCCTCGGTCGGAGTAACTCGGTGGACAGGAAATAAATCGCTCTAGGACAGTAGAAAAGACGGCCTCAAAACGGAAGCGTTATACATTCAAGCAATCCAGCTTTCGATTTCGAAACACGAGAAGTGCGTCCAGCGCACGACACAATTGCTGAATAGTCACCAATCTACTCTCGAAGTTCGCAGAATTCACCGCTCGGTCCAACAAGTTTTACGCAAGCTGGAGACTTAGTACCCTATCATTCAGCTGATGCAGGGTTGACGATGAGCCACATTCAATTGGCTGAGGGAACCGGGGTGGTTGGCGCTTATCTAAGGCGACATAAGCAGCTAGCACCGAAGAGGACGAGATCCCTGGACATGTAAATGGGTCTTTTGAAATTTGGTCAGCCTGATTTCGCAAAACTCTTCTCCATCCTCTTCTTGCGTTTTGGGGACTTTGAAGTAATGTGTGGGCATGAAAATGGAGCCACAAAACACACATGAAGGTCAAAGTCCCAACACTAACGATCTCAATGCGGCGACTCTAGCCCCGGATTCCGACAATGACCACGCCAGTCTGTCGAAAGAACGATCTGACAGCGGCGATGATCACTCAATTGAGGCCACGTCCCCTTACGTGCTAGAATCGGAAGATGGCGAAGGTGACGAGATCAAACAAACGATATCGCATGATGACCACAATGGTTCAGATCAGAGTTGTGAAAAATCAGACGCGGAAGAGCCGAGATTCTCATTTGCAATAGGAAACGCCGAGACTGGCAATGTTCAAAAAGTAGGTTTCCGTTCCTAGACCTCCATCGTTGAGCTTCTGTGCCTTTATTCTGGAAATTGACCGACCCGCAGACGAACAGACCTTCTTGGGGCCCTCCGCAGGTCGCATACGTCCAAGACGCTGAGGACGACGAATTATCAATATTTGATAGAGAACCGAAGCCATACGGCGGTCCTTCCAAGCATTCGTCTCATCGGTCAATGGAATCATCCAACGATTCAAATGAAAGTGAGCCGCTGGATGTCCGCTTTCGACGAGAGCCAGCAACATACCGAGGCCCCAGACCTCGTCCTAGCGCAGGGCCAAATAGATGGGTTAGGTGGGATGATGCTGATGGCATCCGGAATTATCACACCGATTCCAGCTCGTCTGGTGTTGAAACTCGTCGTCGGGATGCAAGTGATGACCGATATCATCCAAGGTGGAAGTGGGAAGAGAACGGCGAAATACCGATGCCGCCGCCCCAGGAGTTGGCAGAATTGAGGAGACGCCAAAAGCAAATGAAACGACGAAAAGATCGCAGAACATCCGACACCGCCTATTCTAGCGATTCAGTGAATATCGGTAATATTCACATCAGTCGTCGCCGAAGAGAAAGCCCAAATCCGGTCCAATACATCAGTAACAGTCGCAGCCGCAGTCGCGAACGTAGTCATAGACGCGGCTATGTACCCCCAATATCTGCTGACAGAGATGACAACGACGCACAACTCGCCGAGACCTTATTATTTGACCTGAAAGACGAAAGGTTTATAGAAGACGCCAGACGATCTAACGGAAATGCAGGCAGCATGCTCCAAGCTTGGTTTAGGAAACGCGCAACCTTCGGCGATGGTGTTAATACCGAACTTGTTGTCATTAACGCAGCAGAGAGTTTCACAGATGAGAAGGCGAAAAGCGTTGTGACACTATATTGTCAGAAGGATGCTCTCGATCATGCGAAGCCTGCGCCGCGTCAAATCTACTGGCTGTAGGTAATTCTCGTGGCGGAGTTCAGAGCAAGACTGACTTCTCGGCAGGCATGTGCGGCACGCTTCAGACATCGTTAAAGTCATAAGGGTGCATATTCTCTATATTGAAACTATGAAAGAAGAAAGGTTGACCGATGGAAACAGAGTCTCGTCATCTGCTGTCCATTTGTTCACACAGGATACCAATCTCTTGCGCTGGGTCTTCTTGAACGTGTCTCTCCTCACCACCAAGATTTCAGTCGCAGTGCGACCCTAAACGGCCAAGAGGCTAGGACCAATGTTGCTCGTGTTGATGGAGTTCCCTCTGGCAATCCCCTCCTCCGAAATTCGGTTACCTACTACTCTACTCCTTATCTCGTCTTTCGCGAAGGTCAGAGGAAGATGGGCCATGATAACATGGAGAGTCTTCTAAGTGCTCACTACGGTTACGATGTGGGCGACGCTAGAGACAAAATGCAGGTGCTTTCCGAAACGCAGAAGTGGCTTGGCAAGGAGATTCTTCACGTTGCCAGAATGAAGAGCCTTCTCATCGGGCCGGGTGAGTTTTGCTGCGCCTGTACTCGAACCCCGAAGCTTACGCCGGAGCCCAGAGGTCCTACTGACATGGGGTGAAGTGCCCCTGTCTGCCATCTGCAAAGATAGTATCATTATCGACGAGAGCAACTCCCGACCGCTTGTGACCGTGAGAATCACAGACTTCCATGGCAAGGAATACTACTCCTATATCAAGCATGACTTTAGTTTTGCTGTAAGTTCAATGGCAAACCACAATATCAAGCTGCAATGTTTTAGCAACGAAAATGTGTTTCTCAACCTGACACGGTCTTCTTAGGAGCTTATTGCCCGTATTACAAACCTCACATCAATCGAAGATTTCAACATCGTCGAAGACACGCATAATGCCGCTCACGTAAACTCGGAGCTCTGGGCAACTATACTAAAGGAAGCTCTGATCACTTTCGATGACATTCACTTGAGCCTATGGCGGAAAGCTCCTAGACATTATCTCCTTGACTCCGAATACTTTGAACCGCCGCCACCTCCACCTTCACCTCCACCAAATTTTGACAGACCCGAAGAAGTCAAGAATTATTATGACGATCTATCTGCGTCCAGGATGCAGATCCAACGTTATTCGTTTACACCGCAGGCCCCGGCTTCTGATGCACATGTGTCAAGAGGCGCACTTATCCGTAGACCGGGAACACCTCACACGTATGCAGGTCCTCGTTACGGGTTTGAGAGGCATCGCAAAAAAAATCCCTCCAGGCATGCATTGTCCGAGCCTGCCCATAGAATACGAACCATGAAACGGCGTAGGTCAGAGTCGTTCTCAAGTTCAAGATCAGGATCAATGACACCACCGTCAATGAGCACGACCGTTGATGACAGGCAAGTGATATGACGGCCTAAAATAAACCATCTTTCCCATAAATTCTCACAGAAAATTCCAGATCTAATGACGCCGAGCCATATGATTCGGAAGAGGACTCTTTTCAGCGCCTTTACGACCTCAAGCATCGCTTTGATTCCGCGTCAAAGACCGCGGCACACGATAAAGCAACTGAAAACATCAAGCCCGCCAAAATCGTCAACGATAGATTTATCGAAAAGAAAGCAAGTCGGACATATCACCTCAGCTCTTCAGAGAGTGGGAGTGACGACGAAACATCTTCACCAAAACCGTCCTCAATCGCTTCGCGTAGCAGCTTTGTGCGAACCCCAAGCCGTGAGAGATCCATCAGGAGGGAGCCGCCCAAGCCATTTGACACACCTGCAACCCCATTCTTGATGTGGAAGGTCACACAAGGGAGTGGAGGAGAGCAGAATGAAGAGGGCAGCATGAGTACAATGGTCCGTCTTCTCCGCAAAATTGACGGATCTCTCCGAGAGAGTATTCTTTACGGCAAGGTTTACAAAAGCGGTTACGAGTGCTCTCTCGAAGACATCTGCGACCGCCACGACATTTTGAGCGTCCTGGGATCGGAGTCTGCGACGGTCAAACTCACAAAAGATAATTCTACCGAAGAGTCGAAGAAAGGTTCAGCGTCCCAGAAGAGTCCTCCTTCGCCCCGTTCGACAGATGGCTCTCCAAAGAAACAAGAGGGGCTATACGTAAACACCACGGAGCAGGCGAATGATTTAATTCGGGACGTGTTTACAATTTCAAAGACAATCTTAGGTCTGTATTTGCCCCTTAAGGATGAGGGAGCGGGCTTCTATGCAGACATGAAAGGTGTCATAGATCGATTTTGGGGTGCATTAGACGTAATATTCAGAGTAAGTCGCTGAAACCCACTTAATACTGCCCCTCGAATCATAATCAATGGGTAGGACTCCTTGGCTTCTGTTGACACTGTATTTAGCACATTCGATTCGCGGCACTCCAGACTGCCGCCGAGGGCGAACAGTCGTGGATTATTCGAGGATCTTGCTACGGCCATGCTAAGAACCCTGTCTCCAAGACATGTGATGCATGCGATAGCAAGAGAGAGTACGATCTCGTCGGAGCTCTTGAGCACCTTCACGCTTGTCGTACTCATACTCAGTCGCCGGACCACCAAGTGCCCGCCACACCTCACGAGGACCCATGTATAGTGTGGCTCCAGAATGCAAGGACGGCGGAGAAGGACCGTCTGTTTAATACGTTGATCGAAGATTTGACAGTGTTCAAAAGGGATCTTGGAAGAATTCTCGACGTATCAAGAGAGCTGCATCTCTTTATTGCGAGACCAGGAAACCGACCAGAAGAGGGATTTAATGAGAGCGTTGGTAACCGAGGTACTGAAAACGACAGAGACGGGATTCCTGGCACCGGAAATGAGACACATGAGACGGCCAACGGTTATCCAGGTACATCTCGCGAGGATGGCGACCAGAAAACCCAGGAGCAGAAGAGGAGCATCGACCAGAGTGAGGCGCCAGCTTTGCCTACCAGTCTTCTCCGTGCTTTTGAGAACATCGTAGCGCTGTTTTCCATCCAGGCTAGAATTGTCTTACTGACATCGAGAGAGAAAAACTCCAAAGGTCACCGAAACAACCGTGTGTACAAGGGGAAGACCCGCTATTTATCCACCCTTAACGAGGTGATTGCGCATATTGAAAGCGCAAGAGAGGACCTCATCCTCGGCATTACGGCCGAAAATACAAGCAGCGTTCGACTCGGTGCTGTCGGAGCCGAGTACATTGTCGCGATGGCCATGGCCAACGTACAGACAGGCGCCTTTCGTATCGGCGCTGGGTCATCCAAGGTACCATTGAGCTTTTCTGGTTTTGGCGGAGAGGTACGCAGAGGAACAAGAAGGAGGGCCGTTACATGGACGGAAGACCTAGGTGTTGTCGATGCGGCATCCCAAAAGCCGGGCCACAAAGTAGCGGTGCCGACGACATCCTTGGATCTCATAGCCCTCTACGCAGCTCATGCACGTGCTCTCGACTTCAATGCAAGTCTACGTCCAAGGCGCCGAGCATTCCTGGCTATTCGCGCACTCGAAGAGGAACTCCAGGCTCTCAGAGACCTTAACGTAACTCAGTGGCATTGTCTTGACAACAGTAAACGCGTCTCAGATCCTACGTCCTTCCGCGTCGTGGATCGAGAGAAAAGGGCACGGTTTTTACTGGAAAGAAAAGTCATTGAACGAGCCAAGGCGGAACGACAGCGTGAGCATGAAGAGTTGCTCGCTATGCTGCACCGAGCTGCCGATCTGCGGGCCAGAGTAAAGGAGAGCATTGAGGTCCTAGACGAGGGACATGGGAATGCCATTCGAGTGTTTACCTTGGTCACATTATTTTTCCTGCCGTTGTAAGCATCCCGACCCTATGAGGTGGTTCATTAAACATGAGCCACATGTTGAACAAGGACTGACTTGCTCTCTAGGTCATTCGTCACGAGCTTCTTTGGAATGAACACTGTGGATATTCGTGACATGCCACAGAGCTCATGGATGTACTGGGCAACAGCTGCACCGATTACGCTGTTGGTGTTGTGTTCGGCGTATTTATACGCGTACAAGTGGGAGGCTATCACGAGGCGTGTGACCAGGACAACATGGCTAGATGAGGGTGTTAGTCATTCGAGCGAGACTCATGCTAGTCGAGCTGACGACTCTTGGGAGTCATACATGCCCAGACGACTTGGTGGTCGTCGTAGAACACGGAAATCGACCTCGGGCGATTATGGCAAAGGTGGCTGGAGAGATACCTGGGGCCTGCGGAAGGGAGACACAATAGCTGACGTGGCATAACTATGCCGTGTTTCCGAAATGACTGCCGATGGTTGTCTATGCTAGAGCAATTGTTTTTCTTATGGATGTACACTAATTTACCATCGCTGCTCATCGTTTTCCTCATTGCTATCGTTATTGTCGGCATGGTCGTCATCGCCATCGTCGTCGTAGTCATTATCCATGGATCGCTACAATCGTCTTCAGTAAGATAAACACACTGGAAACGTAGCCGCACAGACATAGGAAACCTAGGCGGCCTCCTTCTAAATTGCACTATCAGCAGGGCATCGTCATGTCCATAGCACCTTAGCGTCTTTGCTTCCAGACCTTCCCATGTCTTATATTCTCGCGTCTCTGAAGACCACCTTCCGCTGCTCGGGATCATCTGGCGCTGGGAGATATATCGTTTTTCACCTTCAAAGTCAAGGGCCTCCGAAGTGCACTTGAGCTAATCAAGAAGGTCAATACCGGGCTGCTGGCCTGTGAAGTGTTGAGGTCCCTGTCCAAAAAGCTGAGAGGTCAAAGATTTGAGACGAAATTGAGATTTTTTGAATGATAAAAATTGATTCACAAGCTCGAATAAGGAACCAGCTACTCTTGGTTCCATTTTAGTTCTTAAAGCCTGTACCAAGGTGTATTGCTCTAGACCCACTGACTATAAACCAGTTTCCTACGGTATTCTGGACGTGAGATCCGATCGACAAAATTCCCTTTCGATTTACGGAATTGACTGTTAGGCCGCCCTATCGTTGAAGTCCGAGTCCGGCAGTGGCGGTTCAGCGTCTTTAATCGCCTTGATGGCTCCAGTCATTCTGTCAATCGATGGCATTGCCTCCTCGAGTGATTTGAAAATCTTAGTAACGGCCAAGTTTCTCAGATTCTGCAAGATCGACTCCATCAGGGCTTCTACTTTGCCCGCCTCGCGGACCTTCTCGCGGTAGAAATCAACGAATGCCGACCAGTTTCTATCCTCACTTCTCTGCTTCATTTCTTTCCTGATTGCGTTGAAGATGTATCCAATTCGCTTCGCCTGGTTGTTGCAAAGTTCGAGAAATGCGTTCACATACCCCGCGAACTTCGTGTTGGGTTCATCTCGGACAACCTTGACAACATCCAAGACTATTGGGAAAGACTCTCCCACTCTGTGGATAGCGTTTGGAAGATCTTCAATGTCCTTGATTATCTGGAAGAGCTTTTCGAGCCTCTCCAATATGGCGATGGTTGATGCAGCCGTGCTGGAGGTTTCCATCTTGAGATGCAGTGCGTGTCCGAGTGACGTGAAGGCTTTGCGGCTAGAAGCTTGACGACAAATCTTGTTAGAAAAAAGGAGAGGTAGCAATGGTATGCAGATCGTCTGCAGCCGCCAGGTGAGATGCATGGCGCTTCCTAGGTGTAGTTAAGTCGCAGCGTTCAGCTGCCAGTCGTGTGGTCGTAATCAAGCAGTAAACCCGTGGCCTATGCATGATGTGCGTACAAGGTATCATGGTCATCACCATCAGGCTCTTGGGGAACAAACTTCCAAGGCCGAGTGAGATGATAAACAACGTGCATCAACATCATTGGCTCATTGACTGCATGTTGACCGTGCAGAATAGAGGCTATGCGAGCCATCCTGCATTGTAAATAAATCACAGGAGCAATGTCAGACTGGGAATCTGACATGCATACGAAAAGTTGATGCGGGGTAGAGAAAAGCACGCAAGCACACCACTTTTGTTGGTACCTCATGTTCAACTCGGGAGGAGTACCCGGCTTCAATGCGAGCCAACGTTTTAGAAATCGTGGCGTATGTGTTCAAAGTCCCTTCACCCATGGAAAGATACGTCAGGGGCCTGTGATATTTATCTCCTGCTGTAGATTCATCGAGATCTTAGGGCTGCTCATATCCGGCTTCTCCAGTGCATTCTATGCGCTGGTGTGCTTGCTGCTTTACGTAGCCAGATAACCCCGTCTCCTAATTTGCAACGTTCCCCAGCACAAGCTGGCTTATCTTCATCAGCGCGGGTCCAGGACAAAGTTGGAAGACGCATGCACAGAGCCCCGATGAGGGCAAACTAACCAAAGAGGGGTGACTTACGTCTGGCTAGGCATCCCAGCAACGGTTGCCTCACAGCCTGGTCTGCCATTTCAGGCGAACCATCGAAATCGAGCGAAGCAGTATGGTACTATATTTTCGTGCCTTAATTCTGCAGTTTTTCTCGCCCACCCGCAATCATATTGCCGGCGTATTTGGTGTCTAGGCATCCTTCGTACTACATTCGCGGTCGTCAAACAAGCTTGGCCCGATATACAGGGGACACTCCGACGCGTTGATGCTAGCCTCAGGACAAACTGAAGGAACCAACTACGATATACATGAATCCCGGAAAGTCCGAGAAGAGTGGAGAGGGGAAGGGCCCGCGAGAAAATGAGAATGAGACACGACAACATAAGTCACGGAAGCGTCCAGGGGATTCATCGAAACCCTCGAATAAGCGCCCCGAGAACAACGGCGCGTATAGAATCCACCGAAAAAATCGAAAGTATCCCGACATTTCTTACATAGGTCCGGGTGGGTATCAGTTGCCCGATCACATGGCAGAGTATTTATACTCCCATCCACCACCACCACCGCCACCACCGCCGGAAGCGAAACCAAACCCACCACCCAAAGTGCGTCCACTGGCGACATCACAACCACATCCATATCCTGCACCACCTCCGCAACAGCCCCGAACAGGCAGGAATATGAACGGGGCATGGTTACCACCTTTCCACCAACCTGGATATCGGCCTGTTCCGCATCTGAATGTTGCGCCAGGCTGGTGGAACGGCGTGCCCCCCGCCCACTTCGTGCTCAACGTCCCAGTCAACCAGCCACCTGCCCCGCCGCCATATCCTTATCCTTATCCGCTGCCACAAGCCCCTTACATCCATCAGGTTCCTCCGAGATACGGTCAAGGTTTTCAAGAACCTAATTTCGTCCCTGTGTTTCGACCGAAACCACGCCAGCCACGAATTGAAGACATGCCTCCGTGCGTTGACTGCGGCATAGGACTGGTTCAACAACAGGTGCGAGACTTGCTCAATGACAAGGAGCACGAAAAGTTCAAGAAAGCGAGGAGAAGGAAGGAGCGAGCAGCGGCCGTAGCACAACAGGATGCCATGGCGAAGAACGCGGCAATCGTGCGAGATCAGTTTGGCAGATTGTTGGAGGATAGTGTCAGGGATGTCATGGTGCGACGTCGGGACCGTTTGAGAGATCTGGACATGGATTCAGAGCCACATCGAAGAGCCATTCCGCTGGATTATCGCCGATCAAAAACGCCTGTAGCAATCACCCAGGACCTTTTGGACTCATTGGAGAGGGGCCGAGCTCTAGAGCAGTCAGATTTGACTTTGCAACAAATCACCGAGTTGATCAGTCGAACTCGAGGGCTAGAACTTTCACAATCTTCCAAAGATGACACCGAGGACGAGCGTCAAAAACAGTTGGAATCGCTTCAAGCTCAAGTCAATTGGTTGGAAGCGAGAACATTGCCATACGAGCGCAGGCCCGAGTTCATTATGGATCACCCTACATTCCCAGATGCTCGTTTCGCTGAGGCACGGCAACACTTCGGACGCCCTCACAGTCAGCCTCCTCGCGGCCGCCAGCATGACAGGTACTTTATGAATCAGAGGGCTCATCCACCTAGATCACGCAGTCGAAGCAGGCCATACCAGTTTTTGGGGGAGGAATTACACTCTCCGTACGAAGATGGACTTTATTCGGATAGCTACGAGGGACTTCCCGAGCTGCGTCCCAGGCGCGCTCGACCTTATCCCATGCCGTTTGCGCCCGATGCTCCAAATTACTAGAGCTATAGGGTCACACTGTTGGATTGTACAATTTGATTAGTAATTAACACTCAACATGCAGAGTGATATCAACTTAATATTCGGACACTGACTCCCTGCTGGCCCAGCTAGGTTGATGATATGACCGCCTGAATTTCCTAAACTCAGAGAACTTTATATATGCTCACGAAGGTCACGACGCTAAGTCTCAATCATTATACTACAGCGGAGGCGTTGGACTGAGCTGTGAATTGCTGCATAATGTTTGGTGTTGTGACGGTGTTTCCGAACCCAAGTCAACCAAAGTGTCGTGATCGGCAAGCTAAGGTAGCCCCGCATAGCCTAAATACAAGAAGCTTCAGGGGCGAAGTCCCATCGTTGGGGTACCTGGTTCTCCTGTGCAGTTACCCCGCGCTGATCTCCCCTCAGAACAGGCTAACAGCTTCCTATTTTCGTGCGCCTTCAGGATGGCTTCGGGCTAATTGGAAGCGTGATGGACGTAATGAACCAAGTTGCCGGGAAACAAGAGGGGCTGGGTTCCATTCCTCCCGGATCATCATCCGTGTGGAGGAATCCCGACGAGAAATTCTTCCGGGTGAGTTGCTACAAAACCGTAGGCAAAGAAGGGCATTCTGTCGGTACAAGAGGTGTCCTTGGAGCGGATCCGACTGTTTGCTTCTGACCTAGGCATGTTCACGATGGCATTCACGAAGTTAGCCTGGGTCGCCCTGCTGCCGGCTCTGGCCCTAGGCAGCATCGACAGGTGCGTTTCGTACTCTTGGCGACGAGACGCAATATTCTAATAAGCCCAAAGACAAAGAATAGTCTCCCAATTCAATGTCGTCCGAACCAGCCTAATTGACAACGAGACTACACCATTGCAGGTCGGCAATGGTAACTTTGCTTTTAACGTCGACAACACGGGCATGCAGGTGAGCGTTGCATGCCAGACGCTTGACCATGTGGAATCTCTAATATAGACCATAGACGTTCCTGCCCTTCAACACTTTATCGAGCTGGGCATGGCATAACGACTCGTTGCCAACGAATGGGTAGGGCGAAGACGACCCATCTTCCGTGCATCTGTGTGCTGATCGAGACCGCAGCGAGAAGCTGAGCGACTACACCGGCGTGGCCCGACTAACACACGGACGAAACGTCTCATACGACATCCCCGACCCCAATCTTCCCGCAGTATCTCAATGGCTCATAGGCAACCCGAATCGAATCAACCTGGGGCGCATTGGTCTGAAGTACAAAGGCGCTACTCTTTCGGCGGACAAAATCACTGAGCCGAGGCAGCAGCTAGAGCTGTGGAGTGGAACCATTACGTCTACGTTCAGAGTCGACGGTGAGGCAGTGAAGGTGATCACACAAGGCGACTTCGACACCGATGCCGTGACGTTCCAGATCGATTCTAGTCTAATGGCCTCGGGAGACCTCAAGGTCGAGCTTGATTTCCCCTACCCGCCGATTCACTCAACCAAGTACAAATACGAAGTTTTCGCCGGGGTCTACGACTTCCCGCTGAACCACACGACTCGCATCGTGAACAGCTGTGGAAGGCCCGACTTGGCACACATCTACCACGAGCTGCAAAAGACCAGCTACTACGTCAATCTGCGCTGGCCCTCCAATTCCTCCCTCCACTTGTCGAGAGACGAGCCGGAAGGTTCTGAAAAGATTACTGCTCATCGATACACCTTGGCGTCCAACAGCTCGGCGAGCTCCGTTCTCTTTACCGCGCATTTTTCGCCAGACCGTCAAGATCCCGAGATTCCGTCAACAGTGCAGGAACGAAATCGGGCTGGTTGGCACGAATACTGGAGCGAGGGCGGCTTTGTTGACCTCACTTTTTCGTCGAACCCTAATGCTACAGAGCTGCAAAGACGCATCATCTTGTCACAGTATCACGTCCGCGTCAACAGTGCAGCTTCGGGACAGTCGCCCCAGGAGAGTGGGCTGATGAATAATGGTTGGTATGGTAAGTTGAAATGACATGACGCCCCTGAATCCAAAATGATGAGTACATCATTGACACAACTCAGGAAAGTTTCATATGGAAATGGTTGTATGGCACAATGCGCATTGGGTGACATGGGGTCGGAAGAAGTACTTCGACAACATCTTTCCTCAGCTCTATGAGACGCTTTTGCCTTCTTCTTTTGCGAGGGCTAAAGCTATGGGGTGGGAAGGAGCCAGGTCAGTTGCCTCCATGAGCAGTTCACAATTATCAGAACTTCAAACTCACAACAGAGTTTCTAGGTGGCCGAAGATGACGGAGCTCGAGACTGGCGTTAGCTCTCCAGGTGGGATTAATGGCTTGCTACTTTGGCAGCAAGTGAGTAGCCAGAATATTGTGCAAAAGGCTTCCACGCTGATGGACCTTGATAGCCCCATACCATGTATTTGGCAGAGTTAGCATACCAGTCCTCGCCAACCGACGAAACGCTCGAGCGATGGGACGAGGTAATCACGGCTGCCGCTGACTACATGGCGTCATACGCATGGTTCAACGAGACCTCAGGCCATTACGATCTCGGCCCACCGTAAGTCTGAGATCATATAAAATCCCCGGTCGATAGACTGACGAAATGCATTGCAGCTCATACGGCGTAACGGAGAATACACCTCCCTCAGAAACTTTGAACCTGGCTTACGAGGTGAATGCATCTCGCCACCTTAACAAAGTGCCAAAGCTCACGTGCCTGTAGATCGCCTACTGGAGATACGGCCTAGACACCGCCCGGGAATGGAAGAAAAGACTCGGTCAACCCATCCCAGACAAATGGACCACCGTCGCGGAGAAACTCGCCCCTCCCCCTCAGATCGACGGACTCTACGCTGTCTATGAAGGCCTGAACAGTTCTTGGTGGGAAGACCCAGCTCTCAACGGCGACCCGCGCAGCCTCATCATGATGCAGGGCATACTGCCAGACACGCCTGCTGTGGACCCCGAGGTGGCTCTGAGAACGGCAGATAAGGTCTGGGAAGTCTGGACGGACCAGAAGATTCGCGGATGGGGACGGCCCGTGCTGGCGATCAACTCTGCGCGGATTGGTAACCCAGAACGGGCTATTTATCATTTGACGGCGTACAGCTATTGGACGTTTGATGATGCTGGGTTTGCTGTCCGCGGAGGAGACGGTATGTGTAACATTTATGGATGATCTTGTCGAGTATTGCTAACTGCGAGCAGGCGGTACCCCTCCGCCCTTTATGCCAGGCAATGCTGGCTTTCTGTACGCTGGTAAGATTTATTTTACGGAATCCCCAATAAGAGCATCGCGGGATACTGATGCATACTACAGTCGCCTACATGGTTGCAGGATGGCAGGGTTCCGAAGGCGATGCGCCCGGCTTCCCCAAAGACGGCGGGTGGATTGTGAAGCAAGAAGGGCTTCAGAAGGCGCCTTGAGTCGACCAATCAAGATAAAGCTAGTACAATACAATAGTAGCCTGAACTTGACAAGTGGTTTTGATGCAGTGTATTATTTATGTGCTATTTTCTGTTCTAGTTTGGTGCGGTATGACGAACATCTACCACTCTCTGATCTCACCACCAGGCCCGATGAATCCGGGGCTCACCCACGCCTTAGCATCCTTAGACAGCTGGCGAACCTGATCCTCGTCGATCTCAATACCCAGTCCCGGTCCAGTGAGAAGGTCGATATATCCATCCGTGACCTTCCAGACCTCTGGGTTCTTTGTGTAGCTCGTCAAATCCTGCCCGGTGCTGTTGTAGTGAATACCCAAGCTCATCTCCTGAATCACAAAATTGGGCGACGTGAAATCAACCTGCGCGTTGGCAGCCAAAGCGATGGGACCAAGTGGGCAATGAGGCGCCAACGCAACATCATACGCCTCAGCCATAGCTGCGATACGACGCATCTCGGAAATGCCACCGACATGAGAGATATCAGGCTGCAGAATATCAACACAGCCCGCCTCCAAGAACGGCTTCACGTCCCATCGACTGTGAAGACGCTCGCCGAGGGCGATGGGGATAGACGTCAAGCCGCTGATCTCCTTGATGCCGCCCAAGTGCTCTGAGAGAAGGGGCTCCTCGATAAAGAGGGGGCGGTGCGGCTCGAGCGCCTTTGCGAGCTGTTTCGCCATTGGCTTGTGTACACGGCCGTGGAAGTCGACGCCGGCGTCCATGCCGAGGGCTTTGACGGCCTTGACGCGCTCGACTGCGGCGTCGAGGGCATTAGGGGAGTCGAGCCAGCCGAGGTCTTCGGTGCCGTTCATCTTGACGCACTTGAAGCCCTGATCCTTTCTTGCTTGTCTGTGTAACATTTCAGCATCAATTCTCATCCATGTTGCAGATTATTCGCATGTTTCTTACGCTTGAGCTCCGACGTCATTCGGCCTGTCACCACCGATCCAGGCGTACACCTTGAGCTTGTCTCTGACCTTTCCTCCGAGCAACTGCCAGATAGGCAGACCCAACTTTCTCGCTACACAACTCTCAGTAACGTATTCCATCAACTATGGCTGACGAACTCACCCTTCAAGTCCCATAGTGCAATATCGATACCCGCCAACGCACTCATGAAGACAGGGCCTCCGCGGTAGAAAGTCGTCCTCCATGACATTTGCCAGATGTGTTCAATGTCGCTGTGCCATGTAAGCATCAGTAATTTCCCGAAAATGAATACAATGAACATACTCAGCCTCCATGCCCGAATACCTCTCGAACCAAGCATCGAGACATCCCTCAACAGCCTGGGTGTGACCCTCCAGCGACGCCTCGCCCCATCCGACGTTGCCCGCCTCGTCCGTGATCTTCACGAACAGCCACCTGGGCGGCACCCGGAAGTACTCCATCTTTGCGATCTTGCCCATGATGAACTCGTGTGGGGGTGGTGTGACGTATGAAATGAGGGGTTGCTCTTGCAAAAGATTACAGAGAGAGCAATTGAGTTTCTGAGTGGGAGATGCCGAGTCAATGGTGTCCTTGCAGAAAAATACCCTCTTGAGGCAATCGTGAACTATTATTACCCTACCAAAGCGGAGATGTGACGGAGTTGACGGAGCAAAATGCGCCCCCATCGGAACATAGTCCGGAACCTCGCCGAGCCGCCTGTGCTCACACTCCCGTCCGACTCCGCAGCAGCATCTCCATCGGCAATGCCCGCGGCCATTACCCGGCCGCAAACGGCAAGTGGGGAGCTGCTCCATGGGCAGTGCGGGGTTCGGTGCACCCTCACCCGAATGTGATCCAGCAGAGGAACGGGTCTCTGCGGGGTTCCGGTGTGCACTTTTCCGCTCGGTGAGGAAAAGTGTCACGGAAAACATACACCGAGGTCTGGGTCTTCTTATTGGTGGTTTCATAAGTTTCCATCAATTCTATCTAGGGAGTGTTTCCCGCTCTATTAGGACAAAGTTACACACAAAGAATGCTGTTCTATGCCTGGCCGGCTCTAATCTTCTTCTGCTGTGCCACCCACGTCTCCACCGCTTTCTTGAGCGTCTCCGGGTCGGACTCACCGAAGATGTCCTGGCCCAGGCGCGCCGGGAAGTTGTAGCGGTGCTTCCTGTCGAGGGAGTTGATCTTCTCAAAGATGTCCTTGGGGAGCTCGAACACTGTTACATGTCAGTGACTTCTTCTCCAACTACATCGTGAGCAAGTGGACCGTACCTTCCAGGTTCTTCTCAATTCTTGAGGGAGTGACGGACTTGGGGAGCACGACGGTTCCCCTCTGGACAGCCCAGCTGACGAGAACCTGGGCGGGCTCCTTGCCTAGAGACTTTGCAATCTCAATGATTGTGGAGTCATCAACGGCGCTGCTTACTGTTAGTCTGCGGGCCGGACACACACAGCTCGGACTGTGCCACTCACCGAGGCAGGTTATAAATGTTGTTGGCAAGGGGGCTGTACGCCGTAACAACAATACCCTGCATGTTTCCCCAGATTAGCGAACCTCCGCACAAATGCAACCACGGAACATTCTTCAGTCAGCAGGGAATAGGTAGGTACTACTCACGTTCTCCTTGGACCAGGCCAAGAGGTCGGGCTGCTGCAGGTACGGGTGCGCCTCGATCTGGTTCACCGCCGGCTTGATCTCGGCCGTCTTCCACAACTCCTCGATCTTCTCGCGGGTGAAGTTAGAGACGCCAATGGACCTAATCTTGCCCTTCTTGACGAGGTCCTCCATCGCCTTCCACGTCTCGGAGACGGGGACATCAATGACGTCCACCGCCTCCGTTACGGGGTGCAGCGGGAAGCGGTTGGTGTCGTTCTCCTTCCTGAAGGACACGGGCCAGTGAATCTAATGCACGACATAGCTGCGTTAGGCGGGCCGTTGAAGAAGGGTAGGGTGGGGTGAGGAGAACACGGAGGGATGGAGGGGTTTTACCAAGTAGAGGTCGACGTAGTCGGTCTGCAGGTCGGCGAGGGTGATGTCTAGCGCGGTCTCGACGTCCTCGGCCTTGTGGTGCGTGTTCCAGAGCTTGCTGGTGATCTGCAGGGGTCAGACTCAAGAGTGCGATAAGCTTTGCGAACGAATAGCTTACGAAGATGTCTTTCCTAGGCACGCCGGAGGCCTTGAGGCCGGCACCGACCTCCTTCTCGTTGTCGTAGACCGCGGCCGCGTCAATGTGGCGGTAGCCATTCTTCAGAGCATGCTCGACGGCATTCTTGACCTCATTGGGCTTGGATTGCTACACATCAAAGCCATCAGAAATTGCCCCCGTCTCGACTGCACAGCTGCCTCTTACCCAAGTACCCAGACCAACTGCGGGGATCTCGTGTCCCGACAGAAGCTTGAAAGATGAAGGCAAACCCATTATTGCGGAGTGATTTAGGGTATCTCAAAAATGTGCCGTTTACGGAAGTACGTCTGAGGAATGAAAATCGTATGATTCTGGTTGTTATCCGCACTCAATGTGTCATATGTGACACTCCAAAGTGCCCCATGAACAAAATTTCACAGGCTCATCTTATATCCCCAGTTTGAGGCTGTCGTCAGTTGTCCCTCTCCTGCAATGTTTCCGCACCTTCGGGGCGCCGCCCATCCGTGTTACGGAGAAGAGCATTAGGTAAACCTCTTTTCCGGCGCTTCTGAGCAACGCTGCCGCTCATGTAGCCGATGGCGTCCGACGCGGCGCGGCGTATCGGACTGTTCCCCGCGCGAGTTTACCCCCCATGTTGCTTCACGCCATGCGTCTCCACCCCCGCGTCATCACACCCCGAGAAACGCCATCCTGGTGGATCCGGAGCGCAGGCTGGCTCTTCGCGGAATTGCCGAGAGGACCGAGACCGGGGGTGCTCTGACACGTTTGCTTGCCCATCGTGAGTGGTACAATTGAGGGGTGGTTGCTGTCAACAAAACTGAACGTTCTTGTTTGAAAGAATCTCTGCAAAGCAAAAAAAAAGTGATACCCGTCATCCCATATTCTTCCGTCTCAATTCCTGTTCCTTTCCGAGTTAATTCATCCATCACAATGGCCGACGTCAGAGTACCCCCCACGGGCGTTTTCGTCCCTGTCCCGACCTTCTTCCACCCCGCCTCCGCGTCGTCAGGCTCCCTCCAGCCCAAGGTCGACGTCGAGACGCAGGTCAAGCACAGCATCTATCTCGCAAAGAATGGCATTCGCGGCCTGGTCCTCCTCGGCTCGACCGGCGAGGCCATTCACCTGAACAAGGCCGAGCGCATCGAGCTCGTTGCCGGCGTCAAGAAGGGCCTTGAGGAGGCCGGGTTCCCCGACTACCCCATCATGGCCGGCGTGCTCACGAACGGCGTCGACGAGACTCTCGAGTGGCTGGAGGACTACGCCAAGGCCGGCGCGCAATGGGGTCTGGTCCTGGTGCCGGGATACTTTGGCACGGCGGCGAACCAGGAGAACATTAAGGAGTGGTACAACTTGATTGCGGACAAGAGCCCGCTGCCCATCCTTGTGTAAGTGCGCCACTCATTGAAAGTGAAGCATGAGCTGACTGGAATAGTTACAACTACCCCGGCGTCACGAACAACGTCCTGGTCGAGCCCGATACGTACAAGGACCTCGCCCAGCACCCCAAGATCGTCGGCTGCAAGATGTTAGACTCACAACCGCCTCACACTCACTTCACAAAGCTAACATGTCCAGGTCCCACGGCAACGTCTCCCTCCATCTCCAAGTCTCCTCCGACCCGCGCATCGACCACTCCAAGTTCCGCGTCTACAGCGGCTTCGGCCAGCAGCTCGCACCCATCGTGCTCTTCGGCGCCGCGGGCGTCATCGACGGCCTCGCCGCCTTCTACCCCAAGACCGTCTCGCGCCTGTTCGCCCTCTCCGAGAAGCGCCCCGTCGAGCAGGGTACCCTCGAGGAGGTCCAGCGCCTGCAGTACGCCGTGTCCCGTGCGGAGGACTTCATCGGCAAGACCGGCATCATCGGCATCCGTGAGGGCATCATTCAAAAGGCCGGCTTCGGCGCGCTTGAGGGAGGTCGTTTGCCGCTCAAGGGACGTCTGGCTGAGGCGACGTGGAAGTCGCTGGATGCGCTGCTGTTGTCGGATATCGACAAGATTGAGAAGTCCCTGTAGATCTCCCGTGTAAAGGCTAGATAGTGGGATGGTTATGAATACATGATTGGATATGATGAACAATGTGGACCTCTTTGGAAACGCGCAACGGAAAAGCACTCTGATCATCTTTGCGTGTCTTGTGATGGTGCGACGCTATGTGGACCAAAGCAACTGCAACATGCGTCCATCCGGCAAGCTATCCGGAAGCGTTTGGGGTATCGAGACGCTTCCCCGTGCTTTCCCCGGAGTGTTCTTGCCGTGTTATCCATGTTCCCTGGGGAGGATGCTCTAGCATGTGTGACTGGGCTACATCGCCCATTGTGAGCAAACGTTTAAAGATGTGACTCTTCGTTACCATCATGTGTCCAATTATCCAGTATCTCGATGATACTGGCTCTAGCATCAACTGCCTTTTTAAAACAATGACACCAGATATGCCAATCACCATGAACCTAGACGAAAGCCCACAGCTACAGCAACGAACCACATCCAATGCCGAGGAAATTCACGAAACAAAGCCTTCAGCAGCCCAACTAGAGAATGTAGAGGAAGCAGACCTCCAAAAGTTCAAGCTTTCCAAGAGTGGAGGCGATGTTGCCTTGGCACTCTTCGACAACGTGGGCGGGATCCATGACCCTATCGACCCGGAAGAGGACCGGAAGCTTGTCCGCAAAGTTGATTGGATGATTCTCCCCTACATCTCAGTCTGCTACGCCTTCTTCTACGTAAGTCTATATGCCAAGCGGTGCTTGGCCTCTCGCCAAGCGATCCGGTGACCGCGGCTAAATCTGACGATTGTGAAAAGATTGATAAGACTACCTTGTCTTACGCAGCCATTTTTGGCATCCAGAAAGACCTTGGGTTAAAGGGTGCAGAGTACAGTTGGCTATCCTCGGTATTCTACTTTGGCTTCCTCGTATGGGCTCTTCCGACAAACTTCTTGCTACAGAGGTTTCCCATCGCGAAGTATCTGGGTATCAACATCTTTGCATGGGGCACCTTTCTCATGCTTCAGGCCGTTGCGCCCAACTTCACAGTATTGGCTGTGCTCAGAGCAATAAGCGGTGCAGCGGAGGCCTGCGCTGACCCTGCTTTCATGATTATCACCAGGTATGTCTCTTGGTCTATGTCTCGCCGACTTGAGGGAATCGAATAATAGGGCGAAAGCATGTGGTACACCCGCCGCGAACAACCCATCAAAATCGGCCTGTGGTACACTGCCAACGGCATCGGTATCGCCCTTGGGGGCCTGCTCGGCTACGGCATCGGCAACATCAAGGGTGCCCTGGCATCATGGAAGTACGAGTTCATCATCGTCGGCGCCCTCTGCTGCGCCTGGGGCATTGTCATCACCGTCTTCCTCCCGGATAACCCCATCACGAGCAAGGCACTCTCGCAGCGCGAGAAGAAGATCGTGATTGAGCGGCTGAGGGAGAACCAGACTGGCGTCGAGAACAAGACGTTGAAGCTGTACCAGGTTCGGGAGGCGTTCACCGACTTCAAGCTGTACTTCTTTTTTATGATTGCGCTGCTTCAGGCCATCGTGAACGGGGGGACGTCGAACTTTGGGACGTTGATTATCAAGGGGTTCAACTTTTCTACGCGTGCGTATCCGTCACCTTGGATGTCATTCTGTGTTAAAGCTAAATTGTCATAGTCATCACAGCCGTTCTCCAGGTCCCCTACGGCGTCCTCATTTTCATTGCCATCCTGATCTGCGTGTTCATCAACGACAGACTTCCACCCAACAATCGATGCTTCATGCTGGTCCTGTTCTTGCTCCCCAACGTCGTGGGTGCATCTGGATTACGATTCGTGCCCGACGACCAGCAAGTCGGGAGACTTATCTGCTACTACGTGAGTTCTTATCACTCCAGCATGTCCAGTGGAGTTTCCCGCGGCAAAATGCTCATTGTTATTTTCCAGTTGACCGGATCCATCAACGCTTCATTCGTGCTGCTCCTCTCACTCCAAACAGCAAACATTGCGGGACACACCAAAAAGGTCGTCACATCAGCATGCCTCTTCTTGGGTTACTGCGTAGGGAACATTGCCGGTCCCTTCTTTTACAAGTCCGACCAGGCGCCCAAGTACGAGCTTGGCATCTGGAGCATGATTGTTGCACATCTGCTTGAAGTTGTCATCGTCATTGCACTACGCTTCCTGTTAAAGTGGGAGAATGAGCGGCGCGATCGGGCGCAGGGTGAAGTTGCCGAGGTGGACTTGGACGCGACTGCGTTTGGGGACTTGACGGACCAGGAAAACATGAACTTTAGGTACATTTACTGAGACAACACGAAGTCAGACAGAATGGAAATTGACATGTAGGGCAGTGAAAATAGGAACTGTGCTACTGTCATTTAATAAAAACCAACTCAAATTGAGTTTTGTTTCCAAGAACACGAGATAAATGACAGGAGACGGGAGCTTGATTGATAGCCCCATCCGGCCTTTGACAGAAAACAAATCCGCTCTGTAGCGGTTTTAAGTCGGGCGTAGCAGTGGGCGCCGGCTCCCCGACGCCGGCGCATTTCACCCCGATAGCGATTTTCGGCGTCTTGACTTGCACATATTCAGTGTCCACCTCATCTTCGTTCTCATCTCCAACAGTTTGCTTTCACTTTGCGAAAATCACCTCTCTCATCATGTCTTCTAGTTTACCACCCCGACCGCCCTTCTCGTCTCTGCCCCTGGACCCCAATGGTCCTCCAGGAAACGCGTGGGGTCTCTATGGCAAAGACGATCGCTTAGGGGCGCTGAACCTTCTGACCCCAGCCATCGTCGCCGCTGCAGCAGCATCAGAGATCCGGACCGGTGACCGCGTGTCGCTGGACTGGTCGCTGACCAACCCTTCACAGCCGAGCTTCGATCGGGCGCCGTTTGAATCGAAACTTGTCAACCGGGCGCATCCCAACGGGGAGAAGAGGACGGTCAACGACGACATCTTGCACTTCAACACGCAGTGCAGCAGCCAGTGGGACGGGTTCAGGCACTACGGTATTTAGCGATGATGCTTCAGGGCAGCAGGACATAAACAAGGATCAAGCAGCTAACGCTTCAGACGAAGGGTACCAGAAAGCCAAGCGGTACTACAACAACACGACTCAAGACGACCTGGAAAATCCCGAAAAGATCGGCATCGATGGTGAGTCGTGTCGCGCTGCGGTCTCTGCGCTGCGCTGCATTTGTTTCATTAACTAATAAACAAAAAAGCCTGGGTCGAGAAGGGTGGCATCGTCGGCCGGGGCGTCCTGCTCGACTACGCAAGCTTTTGCGCCCGGCACGCACTCCCGCTCGACGCCTTCACGAGCAGCGACATCACCCTCGAGCACCTGAAGCAGGTCGCCGCGGAGCAGAACGTCACCTTCCAGTCCGGCGACATTCTGCTCATCCGCTCGGGCTTCACGGCGGGCTACAACGCCAAAGATGACGCCGCGCAGAAGGCCGTCGCCGCGCGCGCGAGCCCCGACTTCCTCGGCGTCGAGCCGACCACGGACGTGCTGCGGTGGATCTGGGACACTGGGTTTGCGGCCGTGGCGGGCGACGCGCCGAGCTTCGAGAGGGCACCCATCGCGGGGCCTCATACCGCCGTGGGAGGGGTGTGGAAGGGCGAGGCGTGGGAGGAGGAGATGCAGAGCGGAGGTTTGCTGCATCAGTGGCTGCTGGGCGGATGGGGACTGCCGATTGGGGAGATGTTTGATCTCGAGGCGTTGAGTGTCAAGTGCGAGGAGCTCGGGAGGTGGACGTTCTTCGTGAGCAGCGTGCCATTGAAGGTGAGTTTTGTGACCGTGGCTGGCTTGATTAGACGAGGAGAAGATGAATTTGTTATTAACTCGCGACCGTTAGGTGCCTGGAGGCGTTGCTAGTCCTCCCAACGCGGTGGCGATCTTTTAATGGAATTGGTTACTATTATCAGGAACGTTGCCACGGAATCAGGGTTTGATGAACGTCTTGATAGTAGAACAAACCCAGCAATTAACACGGTTTCTTACTGATGACCTTCGTCAAGCTACCGCCAACAGAAACAGAAAAAACCTGATTAAACACACCACCTCCTCGCTTGTCTGGATATATATAACCCCGTAGGCTACCTACCCCAGACTCACTTGGTTCATGTTGGTGCGTGCGTCTGCAGATCCCTGGTTGTTCTGAAATGACTTACTCGCCGGAAGCAGCTCTAGAACAATCTTCCTTTGCTTCCACGTTTCTGAGGCTGAAGAGGGCGACCTTCATCCCTGTGGCCCTATTACACCCAAACACAAGCTCATCTCCGGGATCTCGTGTTCTTCCTCTTCCCCATGTCCCCAACACACTTCACTGTACAGACACAGACAAAACCCTTGACTCTTCGCATATGCCCCTCCCTCCAATCCAGTCTGCTCTTCGTGCCAATACCACCATTCTTTGAACACCAAACATAATCATTCGACTCGGGCGCCCGGGGCATCTCCCCGCAAGAGCATAGCCATGTCCCGCAAGGATGCCTGTCCCAACCGGGGGAGACTAAGAAATGGGGGCGGCCGGGTACCCCGCATTGTCTCCCCATTCCCAAAAGGATTAAGAATGAGGTGACATTTCCGTTCCTCCACGTTCCCGCCCTGGGTCCCTCTCTTTCCCCCTTCCACCCATTTCCCACTCTGAGTCTGCGTGTGCTCGAGGGCCATGTTTCCGTGTCTCCAGCAGCAGCAGGATCAGGGGAGTCTGCCGCCGCCGCCGCCGCGCCAAATTGCTCGCTGATAGTTTGCGTTGCTGGGGGCTGAACCGGGCACTGCACAACCACACCCGCATCCGCGCTCCGCCGTCCGTCCGTCTGCCCGCCTCCTCCGCCCTCTGGGCCTTGACGGAGAAGAGCAGAGCTAGGCTGAGGTTCCGGCAATGGACCTGGACTCTGACGAAGGCTCCGGTGTCGGCATCGGCATCGGGAGCACTGGCAACATCGGCAATGCCAGCAGCATCAACGTTGCCGCAAGCAGCAGCAGCACCATGAATGGCGGGAACCGACGCCATTCCCACTCACACAATCACCAGCATGTCCTGGATAACCACGGCCACGGCCACGGCCAACGACACCACAGCACAAGCTCCATCAACGGCAACGGAACCATCAACGGATCAAGCATCAACGGCAATGCCACTAACAACACGAACGGGAACAACCAGCAACTGGCTTCTCCACCCCTGACACACCCGTCCAACACGACGCCTCTGCCAGACAGCGGCAGACGTCGGCGCCACCGCGACAAGGAACGCGTCCGCGTCACCCGGGCCTGCGACAGGTGCAAGAAGCGCAAGATCCGCTGCACGGGAATCCAGCCGTGCGAGTTGTGCATCCGCACCGAGTCCCACTGCACGTACAACGCGTCTTATGCACGCGGGCGCCAGCCGCCCGTGGCAACTCGGGAAGATGTCGCCCGAATGGACCTCGACGGCCTCGACGTCTCCGTACCGCCGCCTGCGGGAACGCATGGAAACAGCTCGAACAGCAGCAATTCCGCTGGTGGTGCCGTCTCCGGCTCATCTGGTGCGGCTGGCGAAGATGCCCTGATGGCATCCATCGTTGTCGACGTCGGAGAGCCTGATGTTGACCATGAGCATGATCATCAACAAGAGGAAAGCATCATGAACGGATCGAATCTTGTCATTGGCAGCGTCGGCCCGGGGACTGCCGAGCCTCCTTCGCGGGCGTCTCCTGAACCTACGCAGACAGACCTCCAGGGCCACTATGTCGGCCCCTCATCCGGTGTCTCTTTCTTACTGAGGGTTCAGAAGAGGTTACACCAGGCCGTCTCCTTCTCACAAGCTTCCTCCATTTTCACTTTCGGCGATGCCCCTCTCCCTGACTTTGACCCCAGCGGCGCCTTCTGCGTCTTGCTGTCTAAGGATGAGGCGACAACGCTGCTCAAGAGATATTTTGACTTTGCCGTGCCAACGCACCGCTTCCTCCATCGCCCCACCGTCGAAGGCTGGCTTGAAGAGTTCTATGCCACCAACGGCGCGATGAAGAGCCAGGAGGACGCTCCCGCGCGGAGAGCTGTTCTATTTATGGTGTTTGCTCAGGCCCAGGAGTACATGGTCACCACTCAGACCCGTGAAAACGCGGACGTCAGGTAAGTTTCATGTTTGCTTTTACTGCCCTCTGCTTGGGTAACCATACACCATATCCGTCGTCGCACCCGTCACTCCTGTTTGTCACAAACCAAAACCCCTTGTCTAACACACCCGACCCAGCGCTCGATATTTCTTGGCTGCAGATCACCAGCTCTCCAAAGAGCGCGGTGCCGTTCGCCTAGCCAGCGTACAGGCTCGCTTATGCCAGTGCTTCTGGCTACTATCACAGTCCCGCATCAACCACTGCTGGAGTCTCTTCGGCACCGTCGGGCACCTGGCCCTCGCCATCGGCCTCAACAGGAACCGCCACGCCGATCCGGCGGGGGCTTACAACTACATCGAGCTCGAGTGCCGCCGGCGCACGTTCTGGTGCGCCTATAGCCTCGATAACTACCTCAGCGCCGCGCTGGGCCGGCCCAGGACGTTCCATGACGAAGACATCGACCAGGACCTCCCGTCATGCTCGGAGGACGGCGATCTACATGCGGACCACATCACACCCCGCATGGGACGCGGGCAGTCGCTTATGCTGGCGCCCGTGGCTCACGTCAAGTAAGTGCGGACCGTCCCGCTGTGCTGCATGAGATACTGACTCGATGTAGGCTTTCACGAATAGTGAGCATGATCTTGAGAGATCTTTACTCCATTCGCCCCTCCTCATTTTCCAACCGCTGCGCATTGGCAGCAAAGTACTCACAGAACCTGAAGCAATGGCGCGCCGAGCTCTCGCAGTTTCTCGACGACGGCATCAACATGGCCCTTCTCATACCAATATTCCAACGGCAGAGAAACGTCCTGAATCTAGCCTACTGGCACGCCATGATACTTACCCACCGACCGTTCCTCCTCAGCAACTTTGCGAGGTTACAACGGAACGGCAAGAGCCGTCGCCGTAGCGTACCGCACAAGGACCAAGCCGGCGACAGCGTTCAGGCGTGCTTGGACGCGGCCATGCATGTTGTAGATACAGTGAACGACCTGATCCAGGCAGGCCAGCTGTTCCGTGCATTCTGGGTCAGAAATCCTTGAGTCTTCTCGTGGACTTCTGCTAACACTCATTTAGTTCACATCTTACTTCGCCTTCTCCGCCGTCGTCGTTCTCCACGTCTATACAATACAGCAGCGGACGGCCCCCGCAGAGACCTGGCAATCATACTTCGCCGCCGCGACGCGGTGCCAGACGCAGCTCGCCACGCTGGCTGACAACGAGTCTCAGCTGGCCGCGCGGTACTGTCTGGTGCTGGAGGAGCTGCGGACGGAGGCTCTGAGGCAAACGGAGCGCCTTCACAGCCCTCCAGTACATAATAACCAGAACGGCGGCGGATCTTTGGCTCGCGCTGCAGTGGCCGGGGCGGAAGATGTACACAACCAGCAGCCGGATCACCTAGCAGGAATCAACTTCTCGGACGTCGCTCACACCGAGGACTTTGTGGGGTTCGATGCTAGCCCAAGTAGCTCTCTAGCTGACATGACCAGCTGGGGTCAATTCGATTCCATGGTAAGTTGTTGCTCGATGTATGTGTCTGCGAACCTTTGACTAAACTTTCCTGCGCAGGTCACGTCTGGCTTTGGGGGCTTGGAAGCATTGCTAAATGACGACTCACTAAGATTCTAAATATCACCCTTGTCGTCGGAGAAGATCTGGTTATTGCATAGATGGCGAAATATGTACTTTGATATCAGGCGAGACATGGTTTTGCCCAGGCGCAATAGATATTTGCTGGATGTATGATCCTTGGAAAGACCCAGTCTGATCGATCAAGGCGTGTTACAATCATCATCAAACGCATTAGCTTGTACCTTCAAATATTTACAACTCTGGCTCCGCCAACATATTCAACATTGTTATGACCCCAGCTAAGACGTCGCCGCCTCAAGTCCCTCCAGGATAGCCAACACACCCTCAGCTCCCGGGTCAGGAACCTTCCCCCACGCAGACTCCTCCACATACACCGCCCTGCCCAAACTTGCCGCCATCCCCTTCGTAGCCTCCACCCCCTTCCTCGCCTCCTTCACAGCCTCACCCACACTTCCTGTCCTCTCCAGCGTCTTCACAAACGGCTCCAACGCATCCAGCAGCGTCCGATCACCCTGCCTAGCCGGCGTCGCCTGCTGCAGCGTCCCCAGCGCGCCAACAGCCACCTTCGTCCAGGCCTTCGTGTCGAGCACGCCCGTGCTCGCCTTGCGCAGCTCCGAGGACAGCGCCGCGAAGAAGATGCTGTAGATGGCGCCCGAGGTGCCGTCCATGTTGTCCTCGATGACATTCGTCAAGTCGATGGCCGTGCGGACGGCGTCGGAAGTGAGGGCGGTGGATGACGCATACTTGGAGACGGCCTTAGCGCCACGTAGGAGGGTGACGCCGCAGTCGCCGTCGCCGACTTTGGTGTCATGGTCGGTGATCTGGGGCTCGGCTTGTTCGATGCGCTTGCTTGCTTCGGCGACGACCTTCTTGAAGACGTCGACGTTCACTATGTCAAAGATTGTCAGTTGGGGAATAAGGAGCGAGGGTGGGTGTTTCAACATACACTCAACTCCGCTCTTTGCGCCGTCTGCTCCATGGCCGGCGTCCGCGCTCTCGGTGATCCGCTGTTTGGGGTCTCTGGCCGTCTCATTGCGCGGGGAGTATGCCCAGCCGATTGCGTCGGTGCTGGCATCGATGTACTTCAGGATGTCAGGGGTCGCCTTTAGCAGGGTGATGCTGAAGCCGGGGCCGTTGAGACTCGTCATGTACGTTCCCGAAATGACACGAGCCAGCTTAAGTCCCTTGGCGCCTTTGAACAATCAGCAATTTCCCTTGTCATCATCACGGGGGCCAACTCTTACCGAGAGCATTGACGACCTTGGCAGTAATTCCGCTAAACTCAAGCGGCGAAACACCACCCAAGTTGTTCACCAGAACAACAACATCCTTCGCGTCAGAGAAATCAACATACGCTCTGTCGGCGTCCTTAGGATCCAGAAGCTGTGTCAACATCTGGTCAATCAGCTTCGGCAGTTCCGGCCTAGGCTTGAGGACCTGGCACCCGGGCTCATTGTGAATACCCATGCCAAGCTCAACCTGATCCCCTGCCGACGGCGCCGCGGCCTCGCGGCCAGGGATATGCACATGCTCCAGCGACGCCCCAACCGTCACCAAGTTCTCAGTCACCGTCTTGCCCAACTTCAGCACATCCGCCAACGACGCGCCCGTCTCCTTGTACGCGCCGAGGATCTTGTGCACCAGCACCGTCCCCGCCAGCCCGCGCCGGCCGACCTTGCCGCTCTTCTTGCGACCGACGGACACGTCGTCGCCGATGATGAGCACCTCAACGGGCACGCCGAGGCTGGCCTTCGCCTTCTCGGCGGCCAGGTGGAAGTGGAAGACGTCGCCGGTGTAGTTCTTGATGATGAGCAGGACGCCGGCCGGGGATGCTACGCGGGAGATGCCGGAGAGGATCTGCGCGACACTGGGCGAGGCGAAGATGGAGCCGGAGACGGCGGCGGTGAGCATGCCGTCGCCGACGAAGCCGGCGTGCGCGGGCTCGTGGCCGGCGCCGCCTCCGGAGAGGATGGAGACTTTTTGGGAGTCATTATTGGTGAGCCAGACAGCTATTTCATCATGAATCGTTAGTGTTTGAAGAATGAAAGTCGCTATAATAAGGTGAGAGTTACGTACTCTTCTTAGACTTGTCAAAGGTCAGGCCTGAATGTTGCAGCACCAAGCTCTCGAGGGCATCGAGAACGAGGTTCTCTGCTTCGTCGTAAAAGTGCTGAGACATCTTTTCTTCACAAAATAAATGGACAAATTCTCAACAACAAGCAATACTACAATTATTCATTCATGCCCGTCTCTCCGCGCGCGCGATGGCCAGAAGCCTTCTCATAATAAACAATGATACCCCTCTCCTCCAACTGGCGAAACCCCGCAACTGTGCCCCTCCAACAGCAACATCGTCCGACTCCCCCCGCACATCTCCCCGCGTGTTCTGACAACTCGGCGGATTCCTCCACAGAAACCCAGCCATCAGTCGGAAATACACTCAGCTTCCGATCCGATCGACTCGGAGGAGGGCAACGGGACGACGGGAAGGGGGTGAAAGTCACCGGCACATGGCTCTCCGGAATTGGCCCGTGCGTCTCGGCCGGTAGCCGGTGTGGTGCTTTTCCGTGTCGCCCAGGGCCCGGTGTGCTTTTCCGTCGGTTGTCTCGGCACGCACCCGTGACCCCTTTGAGAGATTGCTGTGAGCAGCATAGGCACAGCACAGGCGCGGACGGTAATTTTCCATTGCCACCGGGGGCGAGGTTCCTTGGGCTAGGTGGCTGTCTAGCTGCAAAGCACCGCGAACAGGAGGGACGGAAGTGCGTGTCTGTTAGGAACCAGACGAACATGGGAAAGGACATGGGGGGCTGCCTGGATGTGCAGAAGATGGTGAAAGGATATTAGAGGCTTGCTTCTGGGCTCTGGGTCTGTTCTCCAAAACCGTCTTCAAGTCACTGTTGCGCCGCGGATGAATTGGATGAGTACTCTGGCGACTCAATGTTGAAGACTTTAATACCGGCTCGTTTTCTCTCTCAAGTTCGTTCACTTACATGATCCCCGATTGAGCTCACTCTCACTCATCCTTTCATTTACCTCCCTCATTCCCTTACCCCAGCTTGTCAGCCATGGCGATTCACACAGAAGGCCTGGCGGCGAGGTCACTCCTCACTTCTGAGAAGCCGACGGTCGAGATCGTCGAGACTGTCAAGCCCGTCGAGCAACCCAGGACCGTCACAGACCTGCTTTTGAGAAGGGTGGAAGAGGCACCAGACGTCGATGTTCTGGCATACCCAGCAACGGCTCGTGGAAGAGATGATTATGTCAACTACACCGCCAAGGACCTGGATCGCTTTGCCGATGAAGCCGCGCGCAAATATGCCCAAGCCGGGCTTCTACCAGAGGTATGCATCCACATTGTCTCGTCGAGACCATCCCCAGCGTCTCTCATACTCACCATGATTAGAACCCAAACTCAGCCCAAGCAGAGGTTATCGCGCTTCTTGCCAACTCAGACATCAACTATGTAGTCACCATGTTTGCCCTGTCAAGGATGGGCTTCGCGGTGCTCTACCTCTCAACGCGTCTGTCTCCCGAGGCCTACGTCAACCTCCTCAAGAAGACGAACTGCAACCGCATCGTTATCTCAGACCGCTACAGCAGCATAGCCTCCGAAATCAGTGAGCAATACCCCACCTCATCGTTCAGCATTCTCGACAGGGTCGACTACGACCTGCCCACGCCCTCGGGCGAGCGCTTCCCCATCTTCTCGCACCCCAACGCCTCCCAGCGCATCTCCTTCATCGTGCACTCGTCCGGGTCGACAGGGCTGCCCAAGCCCATCTTCCAGACGCACGCCGCCTGCGTCTCCAACTACTCGAGCGGCATCCCTTACCGCGCGTTCCTGACGCTGCCGCTGTTCCACAACCACGGCATCTCAACGCTCTTCCGCGCCATCGTCGCGGGACACAGGATCGCCATCTACAACGCCAACCTGCCACTCTCGGGGACCACGCTAGTCAAGGCCATGGCCGCTACGGAGCCCGGAAGTTTGCACTGCGTGCCGTACGCTTTGAAGCTGCTCGCAGAGACCGAGGGCGGCATCGAGGCGTTGAAGAAGCTCAAGCTGGTGCTGTACGGCGGCAGCAGTTGTCCCGATGACTTGGGTGACCGTCTCGTCGAGGAGGGCGTGTATCTCGTTGGACACTACGGCGCAACAGAGATGGGCCAGCTCATGACCTCGTTCCGTGAGCCCGGAGACAAATACTGGAACTACATGCGCCCCCTCGCGTCGGCCAAGCCCTGGCTGCGCATGATCCCCATCGCAGGTGACGTCTACGAGTGCGTCGTTCTCGATGGCCTCCCGTCAAAGGTCATGTCCAACTCGGACGACCCGGCCCCCAACTCATACCGCACCCGCGATACCTTCGTCCCGCATCCTACCATCCCCGACGCCTGGCGCTACCTCGGCCGTCTCGATGACCGCGTCACCCTCGTCAACGGCGAGAAGGTCCTCCCCATCCCCTACGAGAACCACATCCGCGAGCACGAGCTCGTCCAGGAGGTCGTCGTCTTCGGCGTCGGCAAGTCCATCCCCGGCCTGATCATCATCCCCAGTGAGAACGCCAAGGACCTGTCCAAGGAAGAGATCCTCAAGACCCTCAGTCCGGTCATCGAGCAAGCCAACGCGCGCGCCGAGGCGTTCGGCCGCGTCTCCCCGGAGATGATCGAGGTCGTCGACATCGGCACGGAGTACCCCCGCACCGACAAGGGCACCGTCATTCGTGCCGCCTTCTACAAGCAGTTCGCCGACCTCATCGAGGACGTCTACCGCCGCTTCGAAGCCCCCACGGACGACGTCGCCGGCGGCGAGCTCGTCACCCTCGACCTGCCCCAGCTGGAGGACCACCTCCTCGACCTCTTCCGCAGCAAGCTCGGCTTCGAGGCCCTGCAGAAGGAAACCGACTTCTTCGAGGCCGGCGTCGACAGCCTCCAGGCCAGCACGGCCCGCGGCCACATCCAGCGCGGCGTCAACCTCGGCGGCAAGACCCTCGGCCAGAATGTCGTCTTCGAGTTCCCCAACGTCGTCGCCCTCGCCAAACATGTCCACTCCCTCCGCACCGGCGAGGCCGCCGAGACCGAGGACGAGATCGAGGTGATGAAGAAGCTCATCGCCAAGTACTCCGACTTCAGCGAGCGCAAGCCCGGCAACATCACCCCAGACGGCGAGACCGTCGTCCTTACCGGCGCCACAGGCTCCCTCGGCGCACATCTCCTCGCCCAGGTCGTGCGCCAGCCCTACGTCAAGACTGTCTACTGCCTCGCCCGCGCCTCATCCCCCTCCGAAGCCGAGTCCCGCGTGCTCGCCTCCCTCACCCCTAAGGGCCTTGTCCTCTCCGACGCCGAGAAGGCCAAGGTGAAGTACCTCCCCACGAACCTGGGTCAAGCTGACCTCGGCCTCACCCCCGAAGCCGCTGCCGAGCTGCGCAAGTCGCTCACGACCGTCATTCACTCCGCCTGGGCCGTCAACTTCAACCTCGGCGTCGCGAGCTTCGAGGCGCAACACATCCGCGGCGTGCACAACCTGCTCAACTTCTGCCTTAGCACCGAGACGGTCAACCCTGCGCGGTTCTACTTCTGCTCGTCCATCTCAGCGGCCGCGGGAACGCCCATCCCTGCGCGTGTGAAGGAGACATACGTCGAGAACCTAGAGCACGCGCAGAACATGGGCTATGCGCGGTCCAAGGTTGTCACGGAGCACGTTGTTAAGGCGGCGGCGACGAAGACGGGCATGACGGCGCGTGTGCTGCGCTTGGGACAGATTGTGGGTGACTCTGAGGGTGGTGTGTGGAACCAGACGGAGGCGATTCCGTTGATGATTCGGAGCGCCAAGGTGATTAAGGCGCTGCCTGCTCTTGACGAGGTAAGTTATACCATTACAATGATAAGAAGAAAGTCCATACTGACGAGATTCACAGACCCCGTCATGGATGCCGGCCGACAAAATGGCCCTCGCAGTCCTCCAACTCGCCAACCTTACCGGCACCCGCTGCACCTCTTGCGGCGCGCCCCCGACCTCCCCCGACGACGCGGACCTCAGCCTCGTCTACCAGGTCCAGAACCCGACGCTCTTCCACTGGACCTTCGACTTCCTGCGCGCCCTCCGCGCCGCCGGGCTCGAATTCCAGATCGTCTCGCAGCGCGAGTGGGTGCGCCGCTTGCGCGACTCCGACCCCGACCCGGAGCGGAACCCGACGTACAAGCTGCTGCGCTTCTTTGAGGAGAAGTATGACAACGATAGGCCTGGCCGTGAGGGGCTGGTGTTTGAGACGCAGCGGACAGGGGAGAGGAGTCCTGCTGTTGGAGAAGGATGGGATGTTGTGGGGAGCGGGCTAGTTGAGAAGATGGTTAGGTGGATGGAGACGCAGTGGTAAATGTGTTTTTCTTAGATATCCTGGGACTTCATGAATGGCGTTGGGCATTGTGCATTATGAATAATGGTTGTCTGACTGATTGGGCAAGGCTTTTCAGCCTATTCCAGCTAGCGTTCTTACCGTCATAGGTGATATATTTATATAGCTGAAGAGCACCTACTATTAGAATACGGCCTACAAAGCAGCCAAACCCGCTTGAACTGTAATTAAATATACTAACTATTGCATGAATAGGTTCTTAACCTGCTCAAGCGATGAAACAGCTAGTCCTCTAGAATATCAGTTAATCTGGACAGGCAGATAACCCCCTGAGCCTAGACCAGCCGCCTCGATAGATTAAAGACGGGAAGGAAAGAAATAAGACGTGATTAGTATTAATACTACCACTAGTTGCTTCACCCAGCTGAAAAGTCTAGACATCGGGATATCAACCCCATAAATTTACAAGAAAAGCATTCGTCATTCACTCCGCCTCCTTATTCCTGCATATGTGACTGCGCACTTTTTCCGTATTTTCTTCCAGCCCGATGCCGACAACGTGTTTCCCGCTCGCTACCGGATGAGCAAATCCATATCTGACACGTTTCAGTGCCATCTCTTTACTTAGATCCAATCCATTTGACCAGTCGCTTTGGGGCGGCACATCTACGAGTTTGGAAGTTCGCACTGCCGCTGAAACGTAGCCAAGGACCTCCGGTCCATATGTCAAATGAGTGAAAATGACGCTGGAAATGCCAGCGGTCAAAAGCACCACACAGGAGACAATACACCATCCCATCCAAATCTTCGAAACCACATACAACTCTACCATAGTTGTCGTATTCTTGGCTAAGGTGATATTCGGTTCAAGTGCTGCGCCATTAATATCCATCCATTCTCCCGCCACCGCCGCTGAGAGCTGGGCTATCGCTAAATATGTGTTGAGGAGCTGACTGAGCCGTATTCCGATGGTTTCATCTTCAACTCCATCCAGCGTAGCTAGTGGCTTGCCTGATGTTCCCGACCCTGACATGTTTACGAAACTCGGATCCTGGAGGTAGTAGACAGACATTTCGTTGCTCTCCATGGTCGGCAAATACTGTGAGATATAGGCAAAAGTTCGTGGGAAGGAAAGATGCGATATGGACTCTGAGGCGTGCGGTTTCTGAGACGGTCGCTGGCTAATAACCCTGCAAGATCTTTGGTGATTTGACCGGGAACAATTGACACTGGACTCGACATATCTCTGTGAGACGTTGCACGTTACTTCCATACGGGGAGGTGGTTCAGTCATTGCAGAATCGCGAGGGAATTGCAGTTGAACCAGAAGTCTTGCTGGATGCACTTCTATGTCTGTCTCGTTTTCGAAAAGTGCCGGACTACCCTGGACTGGGGACCTTTCGTGAAAACCGTAGTCCTCCTGAAGTCTCTTTGTCTGAATTGATTCATTGGACCAGAAGGAGTCCACAAATGTGTCAAGAGCAATTGCCCATGAAGCATTTCCCTCACTGACGCCGACATTGGTTGTTTGTGAGCCGTTTCTCCCATAAGGATATCCGTGCCAGGTTCCGTTTGGAGGACCAGGGACATACTCGTCAGTGTGCACATCTCCGATGCGCGCGGCTCTCGATAGATCATCGCTTCTGATAGCTTGAAACTTGATGTACGATGGCCCGCCGACTCGAGTAATGTTCGAACACTCAAGAAACATGTAAGAGGATTCGAGAGAAAATGTCGTATTACCAAGGTCATTGTGTCGAACAGGGACGCCGACAAGAGCCGAATAATGAATTTCACCAACGACGTCGGTTGTGTGTTGCCAGTCATTAGAGGCCGCATCTGATAAGATAGGAATTTTAACATTCCCCCAAAGGTCCATGGCGTCTTGTTTGATAGTTGAGGGCATTGTGATTACTGTGGTGTAAAGTGTTGAAAAGTACGAAACAACATTGCGGGCAGTGTTAGCTTCGTTACGACCCCTTACACGAAGACTCGAAAATCTATTCGAAGCAAGACTGTTGTAATATGTGATGTTTGTCGGTGTGACGTTAGGATGAGGTTGTGACGAGAGTATTCTGAGAATTGCCTGAGCTCCTAGTGGTGAGAACGCCCAGAGGAGGACTAATCCAGAGCCGAGGAACGTAGGAAAGTGAAACCAAGTTTGGATTGTTCCGCCGACAGTGCGACTCCCCATAAGTTGTTCGAGAGAGCCCAAAGTCGCGCCTCTTTCAAGCTTCCAGCGAGCGTACTCAGACATCAGCCGGCCGACAACGGATGCGAACAATATGGAGAACATTGTACCCAGCTATCTCAGAGGTTAGTACATTACTATTTGTATTTACAGAGGTATCAGTTTGTTAGGTAGGGAGTTGCAATGGCCCAGCATGACGCTTGGGTACGATGAGTATCTTACCAGGGTGATACCATTCTGCCAAGTCTGATACGACGTGGCGTTGGAATCCGAACCATTAAGTCGCGACACCACAAGAAGAAAGCCCAGGATAATCAAAGGTAAGATGACGACCGCGCAGTCTGTCAGAATAGTCCATATGCTGACGGGCTTCCTTTGATACGCGACCTCGCTGACATTGTCATCTTCTGTGGCGATGCGAGCGTACGTCTTTGCGCTTTGCTGATCTTCGACAGAAGAATCACCCTGATCATCTTGAGCTTCGTTTTCTAGTGGCACTGTGGAGTCTGCAGTTCGGGAGTAGCTCCCGGTGGAACCGTCGTCGACAACGATCATCGATCCTCTACGATCACTCTTGGGCGAGCTTGCGGAAACCAAAGAAGCTGGGTCCCGAATCTCGTTCTGGCTTGCCATTGTGAGTGTTGAATGGGGATTTCTCAAATAAAGAAATGATTGTTGAAAGCGCAAGTTTGTTAGGAGGAAAGAGCAGAATGCCTCAAGTGACAACCAGGCGACTTTAATCTAGGATTCGGAGCAGTATATCAGAACCTGTTGCCTCACCAAGACCTGGAATGCTTTCGAAGGTGTCTGCCGCCAAGCTCTTGGAAGAATATCGTGTAACGCAGCACCAGTTATTGCAGCCTGGGCGAGGCGAATTCAACCCATGGAAGCCCCGCACCCAGGCAGAAATCATCTGTGTGATGTGATCGAGATGCTGCCAAACTATAGTTTTTGAGGCACCACATCATGTTTACGTTGACGAACCTGCTGCGGTCATGTTTGTACAGGTGGGCGATGCATGAAGGCGTCTGTACTACGTGTACTACGTTCAAAAGCAACCAACCCCTAGAGCAAGCCGATTGACGTATTACTGTCAATGCTATGAGCCAGTAAGGATTTGAAGATTGTTCCATTTCGGGAAAGACTGGGTATTCGGTACGGGAATTACGTGCGTACATGACCTTGAAAGAAATACTGTATACGAGATTTTGGTTTCAGCTTGTTTTACTTCAGCTAATGTTTCACGCCGTTTTGTGCCTGCACTGCCGATATGCACTGCGGATATGCAGTCATCTTCCATACTAAAGCCATGCTCGTGTACCTGTCAGAGGCCCCTATGTTGCGACCCGTATGCAAGGATAACAGTTGACGGACCTACTTGAGCGTCGGGCGGCTAGAACAGCACATCTGTACTACGGAAACACGGGAGCAACAGAGACTCGCTTGGGAAGCGGAAGAACTATGGGACAGATCAACTGACTTCGGAAGTAATATGAACAGAAGCAAAAATGGATATGCCAGATATGAGCTATCCTGGCTACCTATACCTAGTAGAAATGTTAAATATAAGCCATCCTAGCTATCTGACGGAGGATATCCATTAGTGATAAAACTTCTAAATAGTATAACCTAATCCTCAAAAAAGTAGCCGAGATCAGTGAGATAAATTTACTTGTAAATCGACATCAATATGATGAATCAATTAATCGTTTACGTCTTTATTTACCGCCTCGAAATCAAGAAACCTTCTGCGTAGACATGATTCTTACTACCCACTATTCTTTGTTCTCATGTTTTTACATTGTCCAATTCGGAAAGACCCGAACCGTTGGATCGGTAGAAGAAATGATTTGGGAGGATCAACAGAGGTGCGTTTCTAACAAAACCCCATCATTGCTTGTAAGATTCTTCAAGTCTGCTTAATGCTCAAATCTAACCCCCAATGGACCATTCAAGTCTCTAAAATCACCCCGAAGAACCTCAATACCATCTCTCCTAACCTCCTCGACGAGCTCCTTAATCTTAGGCGCCATCCTCGCCGCCTTGAAACCAAAATAGTCGTACGCTGCCTTGGATGGCAGACTCTTGCCAAACCGGCGCATCGAGAACGAAGCATCGGCGTACCTCTCCCAGCCATTTGCCGCATACGCCTCAATCACCACTGTTGGCTTGCCCGACCGTGGCTTCAAGACGGACTGCTTGTATTCGCGCGACTGTTGCTCAAACAGCCGCGGGCATGGGAAAGACACCACACGTGCCTTGACCCCGTCCTTCTCCATCAGCTCCTTCGTCTCCATTGTGAAGCCCATTTCTGAGCCCACACCGATGAGGGTCACGTCAAAGTCGTCCCTCTCAACGAAGACATACGCACCCTTGGCAACGCCGTCACGAGACGAGTGCTGGGGGTATTGCGTCAGGTTCTGACGCGACAGAGAAATAATGGTGGGCGTCTCGGTTGCGTTGATGGCCGTTATGAAGGCGCCGGCCACTTCTTCCGAGTCGCACGGGCGGATGTAGAGCGTGTTCGGCATGGCGCGGTATAACGCGGGCAGCGCGATGGGCTGATGCGTGGGACCGTCCTCGCCGGTGCCGATACTGTCGTGGGTCGCGATGTGGATTTGCTGGAGGCCTTGCAGGGCAGCCATGCGAACGGCCGGCGCGGCGTAGAGGTAGAACATGAAGAAGGAGCTGGTGACGGGGAGGAATGTGCCTTTTCTGAAGGCGGCGAGGCCGTTGGAGATTGCGCACATGGCATGCTCGCGAATACCGTAGTGGATGTAGCGTCCGGAGTAGTCGCCGTTCAAGTTGCATGCGGTACGAAGCTCGGGCTGAAGGCGGGTTAGAAGTGGTCCTTGATCACGGACACAGGGAGATTGAACTCACAGATTGGAAGTCAACCTTCTCATTGTATGCGACATTGCATGACGGGGTCAAGTCGGCGGTGCCGATCAGGAAGTTTCTCATCTTCTCTCCGAGCGGGTTGCCCACGATGCCCGCAGACTTTCGAGAAGACGTGGGCTCCGTCGGGAGCTGGTCGTGGCTCGGGATGTACTTTGTCCAATCGTCGGGCATCTTTCCGTCCACGCGGAGCTTGAATTCGGCCGCGAGCTCGGGGTGCTCCCGGGAGTACTTTTGGATAGTTGAGGACCAGTCGGCTTCGTAGGTTTTGCCGCGCTCAACGGCGTCAGCAAAAAAGTCGTAGACGTCCTTCGGGATGTGGAAGTGTTCATCGGGGTTTAGGCCGAAGCTCTTCTTGATGCTGGCAACATCATCAACACCGAGGGCGGCGCCATGCGTCTTTGCGTCGCCGGCCTTGAGTGAGCCGAATCCAATCGTTGTGCGAACGTTGATGAATGTTGGACGGTCACTGCTTCGCGCAGCAATCAGACCGTTGGCAATAGCTGGACACAACAGTCAGCACAGAGTATTTTTGAGAAGCATACCGAAAGAAACTTGAACGACCTACCGGCAACGTTGGAGTTTCCATCAAGGACCTCCAAAACATTCCACCCAGTCGCCCTCATCTTGGCGTTGATGTCTTCAGTATTCGCCACATCCGCTGTACCATCACACGTGATAGAGTTGTTGTCGTAGATAATACAGAGGTTGTTGAGCTTCCAATGGCCCGCTAGTGACACAGCTTCAAGGCCAACGCCTTCTTGAAGACATGCGTCGCCGATCATGCACCACGTCATGTTGTTCACCACCTCAAATCCCGGCTTATTGTATGTTGCCGCGAGGTTCTTCGTCGCCATCGCAAGGCCCACCGCATTGGCTACGCCTTGGCCGAGAGGACCTGTTGTGACTTCGACGCCTTCATTCTCGATTTCGGGGTGGCCGGGACAGATGGAGTCGGTCTTGTCGGAGTGGTATGATTTGAGCTGCTCGACAGTCATGCTCTTAACACCAATGAGGTGCATAAACAGATACTGCCAAAGACAAGCATGACCTTGTTTGGAGTTAGCATTCGGACCTAGGGAATGAAATATCCAAGGGAGACTTACCATTTGAGAGAACAAATCTATCTCGGTTGAAGTACTCGCAGTTGCTTGGAGAATACTTCATGACATATTTGTAGAGGGCAATTCCAATGGCGGCCATGCCCATGGCGGAGCTACTCCGAAGGTCAGACAAGTTCGCCAGCTGAAGAGGCATAGGAGATTGTAGCTTACCCTGGATGACCGCCATTGAACTGCTGACATTGATCGGCGATGAAGGCCCGGAAGACCTTCAAGACTCTGTCATGTTTGTCGGAGCTCTCGAATTGAAAGTCGGTCACTGCAGGAACACCATGAACATTCGTGACGTTCGGCTTCACGGGCAGATTCTGGGTGGCCTTCTCGTAGAGCTCAAGTGACGGCGCCATGTTGTTGGATGGTGGTATTACTATGCTGCACAGCGAGTGCTTCTTTGATGGTCTTCGAAGAGCTGTTCGGCCATGATGAGGCTACAAAGCTTTTTCTTATAACTTGTTAAAACCCACGTCATGTTGCTTTGTCTGTGGTCGGCTTGCCGCTTGAGGGCGAAACGAATTGCCCCGCGTCGTGCGGCTTGTGGTTTAACGTCCGATGCGACGCCAGATCATCGCCCATGGGGAAAGAAGTCTGGTGCGGGGATGGCCCTATCGCAGCTCAGTACCACTCGCAATGAAGAGACGCCGAAGACGGTTCTGAGTTGATTATGGTCAAGCTGGAATCTGTCCCGAAGCGAGGTGCCACGAAGCGAAGCCAGTGCCTTTAGTGTTATTGTGGATGGCCTCGCGTCGAGGCCACAATTGTGGATCCTTTTCAAGCACTCGCCATGGGAATGTGTCGGACTCTAGAGCTCACCGCGGGATGACTTATCCAATTTGCAACGGGAGTATGTCTCTTCTCTGGATGTCTCCCTGAGCATGTTTCACTTGGTCAGGTACGCATCTTGGAATAGGAAGCGAAGGCGTCGAAAACTATAGGCGGCGAAAGATGATCTATCGCTGTTGCTTGTCACTAATCCAGCAGACTATTCTAGCATAGTATGCTCCCGCCGGTTAACACGCCATCTGAAATATGAATACGACATGTCACGGCTTGAGACCACTAAACTTGCTGGCGCGTTTGCGGGGACTGCGGGGAAAGAAGCAGGGGTTTGAGGCACTGAAACCGCTCTCCACTGCGCATTCCAGTTTACTTAAAGGCTGGAAATGCCTCGAGACGAAGCCGGGCGCTCGACTGATTTCGATGTTCTCCAGATCGCCAACAAGGTCCAGCGAACCTTACTCCGTCGAGAGCCTCTACTCTCTACGAGGGCGACACTATCCTCGACGCGAGATCGGCCAATGGAGGCATCCGCAAACAACAGACGACGGTCAACAGCCTCTTCGGTTGCGACGCCTGGGCAAGAAAGTCGACCGCGACGAGTCCGGCCGTCTCGAGCACGAGGCCTACGAACATCCACAGGATGGTGAGTTCTTCTGCTTGTGTCTTTTTGTGCTAAGTGGGGTCCTCCATTGCTAAATCATGCGTACTGGCTGCAGTTTGACATGTAGGAGGCGGCGTATCAAGTGTGACGAGGGAAAGCCGAAATGCGCCCAGTGTTCCAAGTCAGACCGTGACTGCCAGTACGCCCAAGCTCCCACCAGCGAGAACGACTCAGAGACTCATCGACGCGCGGACTCTACGGTTTCCAACGCCGATCAAAGTGCCGAGGCCGACAGCGTCGAGGATGCTGTGCCAACTACAGAACCTGCGGAGAGTGCACTAGCCACTTCGCCAGCCGCAGCAGACACAACAGCATCACCGGCCGCTCGTCCGGTCGACTTAACTGCACCTTTTGTGTCCTCCTTCAACCCGGCCGGCTCACTCGGCGTCGACAACAGCGCCTTACAGCCCGCTGCAGTCTCTGATGCGGATCTCGGCTTCTCGCCCCTAGCACTGAGCCAGACGTCACTGCTAAACATATCCCCCTTCGAGTGGTACGATTTGCTTGCTCAGGATGCTATCAACAATATCCAACGGCTCAACAGCCTGCCTAATGGCGAGGTTAGATGGGTCTTTGATGAGAGTACCCTGTCTCGGAGACAGACCCCCTTGCCAGAGTCGCCGACTGAGCAGGACGACCAGCTGCCCATCTTTGGTCGAAGCGAGGGCCACACTACTCCCCCCTGGAACACCTCCAGCAATATTGAGCTGTCCGATGATGAATTGATTCATTTCCGTTACTACGTCGATGTTGTGGGACCGATCTTGGATCTCTTTGATCCTGAGCGGCATTTCTCCAACATGGTCCCCCATCTCGCTGTTCGTAACGCCGGACTTCTCAAATCCATCCTGGCTGTCGCTGCTAGACACATGTCCTTGGGACCCAATCCTAAAGTCTCAAACTCAGGCGGTACATGCCATCCTCTAGCAGATTCATCACTTGCTGGCAGCCCAGCACAAGAAGAAGCGGCTCGCTCGGCAACCCAGTACTACTATGAGACGCTTCAGTATCTGTCACACACATTGCTATACCCATCTTATGCCAACTCACATGAGATACTGGCCACTGCCATAATGATCAGCACTTACGAAATGTTCGACTCAAATGGGCCCTCCAACAACGGGGATTGGGAACGCCACCTCCGAGGAGCATTCTGGATTCAAAGATCACAAGATAACAACGCCGAGTCCGCAGACAGTTTCAGGAGAGCAGTGTGGTGGGCGTGGATCCGCCAGGACATTTGGGCGGCCTTCAGATCTGGCCGTCGAACACTGACTATCTTCCAGCCCCAGAAGACACTGCAGGAGCTAAACCCAGATGACCTCGCCAGTAGGGTGTTGTTCATTGCTGCAAAGTGCGTCGCATACGCCGCGTATGATGCGTCTTCTTCAATGCAAGACCTACAGCAACGAATGAACCTCGGGAACCGTCTCCTTCGGTCTCTGGAAGAATGGCGTGAGGCGCTACCAGCTTCCTTTACTCCTATCTCTGGAGGAGCAGTCTCGGATTCGGTGTCTAGAGCGAGCCTCCCGAGCTCAGCTTCCCCGTCTGGACATCATGTCGGTCAAGATCCGGGACCCGCTGCAACTCAGGGCAAGGGGGTTTTCGACCCAATCTGGATTCATCCGCCCAGGAACGCTGGGGCGATGCAGATGTATCATTTTGCACGGTCAGTGGTTCTCCTTGCCCAGCCGTCCACGGGCGGATTAAACGCCTACAGGCGTCGACAGAGGCTTCTCAATGAGAGCCTGCATAGTGTTTGTGGTGTCGCCAAAGCTTGCAACGACAATGATCCTGCACTGGCATTTTTGAATGTGCAGGTGATGTTTGCTGGTGAGTTTGCGTGCTGCTGTGGTACGATGAATTGAGCTAACGGGTTATGTAGTCGGGCAATGTGCCCAGAATGGCGAGAAACAGACGGAGTTACTCGAAACATTAAACCGAGCAGTCGCTATCAGCAGCTTTCCATCAAAAGGGCTTACCGATGAGCTCGAAAGGATATGGAAAGAAGGATTTTAGTTAAGCTGAAGAATCTAGCATCGATACCCCTACCCCACGTGAAACTGGCTCCTTGATTGCGCCTCGCGCAGCTCTTGGATTTGCAACTAGTTGCACCTCGACCTTCTTTCTTGCTGGATGTCTTGCATAGAACAACATTGCCAATCATGAACCTAATAGCCTGTATTGATTTGGCTGGTCGTAGGTTTCCTACTGCTCAGAGAGTGGCATTAGAGCTGCTCTTCTCACTCACACAGGAAGCGGGTAATCATCGTGAATTGAATCGCAAGGACAACCTGGAAGAGCAAGAACTAGTCGCACGAGGAACACAATGAATACTCCGAGAAATACCTGGAGAGCAGGAACAGCAAGGAGAATGTCGCGATAGAGAGGCACAGCGAGGGGATGACTGAACTTGGTGCTCAATGATATCAGTAGTCATAGATCCTCTATATTCTATGGTGGATGACCTTATCATATCTCTCGCCTGCCCCTTTTCCTATCCGTTCCCTACCAGGCACCAACAATTCCAGCCACAGGAATGTCAATGCCTGTTGTGTATGAGGCTCCATCCGACAGCAGATACACATAAGCGCCACCGAGCTCCTTCGGGTCGGCTAGCCGGGGCATACCCCCGTAATACTGCATCTTCAGATTCCAATCAGGGGCCTGGTCGACGAAATAAGTCATCGCAGTCTTGACGAAACCAGGAGAAATCGAGTTGACCCGAATACCGTGCTTCGCCCACTCCATGGCGAGTGTGTGGGTCATGTTCCTGACAGCACCCTTGGTTGCACCATACGGCGCTGACGGCGCTGCGCGGTTGGGGCGATACGAGGTCATGGACGCGGTGAAGACGATGGAACCCTTGATCCCGAGCTCGATGAAGCGCTTGGCGACAGTGGTCGCGCAGAAGTAAGCCCCGAAGACGTTGAGGTTGAACAGCTGCTCGAGCTGCGCGCGGCTGAAGTCGAGCGCCGGTTGGTGTTTTGTCATGCCAGCGTTCGCGACCAGGCCGTGGATGGCGCCCTCTTTGGCGATGATGGCATCGATTGCGGATGTGACGCTCTCTTCTGAGGTGACGTCGCAGTGGAGGTATTGGATGCGCTTGGGGTTTGCCTTCTGAACGGCCTGGAACTCCTCGCCTGGCTCGAAAAGATCCAGAGAGTAGACAACTTTGGCATCGTTGGCTAAGCAGACTTCAGCGATGCCGAGGCCAATTCCTCTGTTGGCACCGGTGATGGCGACAACCTTGTTTCTCAGCGATACCTTCCAGTCATGGTCTGGGCCGGGCTGGGTGTTGAGGAACTCCGGAGTTGTTGAAGAGGGCGGGGCAGCCGCAGGGAGTGTTGTTGAGGCAACGCCATTGTTGGCTTGTGAGTCTGAGGTTGCGCTTGGAGACATGTTGGCTATCAGAACCCAGGATGATGTGACCGTGAAGAGAGGACTTCGCAGATTTGTGGGGTTCTGATGGGCTGATAAAGGACGTTGAAGGGCTGAATAGTTTACGCTGGTACGAAAATTCAACACGATGATATACCAGTGTGCAGGATATATGATATCTTATTGTCTGGGTCGTAGCGGATGCCGATGTGCAGACCTGGGTCCCACTCCGAGTTAACATAACGAGACTTCAGCGGAATTCTCCTAGTAGACATCGGCACGAATGCTGAACTTATCCGACCATATTCCCCACTCAGAACTGCCGAAAAACAATTCCAAGAGATGGAGTCACATGGCGTGGTTGTGCTACGAATTCTATTCGATGCGACATGGACGCCGACGGGGACTCGCTTCGAGGCATAGCTGAGTATGGCCTTCGCGTCGAGGCAACCCGCCATTTGAGTCTCACCTGGGGAGCTGATTGGGTTCCCCTCATCCGGGAACCACACCATCCAAGTTCATGGTGCATCCCTGGTAACCCCAAATTCCGGGGAGTACAACTCTGGGGATTGTCCCCACGATTCCTCCACGGGGTGGTTAGCGGCTTTGTGGAGAGCTGGAGAGAGGAAGGGATAGTGGTTCCGGGAAGGACAAAGGAATTTGCGGAGTGGCCGGCTAGCTAGCCTCTAGACTGCACCATCATTTGAAGCAGTGGATAAGCTGGGTCACCGACACTTTTAGTTAATCTATAAGATTGAGCTGTTGTACATCTTTGCATACCTCCCATAAGCGACATGTCAGCTTAGTACATCCTGTTTCTCGATATCTCCACGATTCTACCATTCTTTCCATTGGAAATTGTTAACAGGCAGGCAAGACTCCAAATCGCCTTCCACGATGGTCTCTCGAAGACAATCATCGTCTCCGAGCATGGAGGCGAACGACCAGAAAGATATGGGGAATGAGCCCCAGCACATCGAAACATCAGGCCAGACAATGACATGGACAGAAGAGGAGGAGAAAGCTCTTGTCAAGAAGATCGACCTCTTCCTCATGCCGACCATTTGGTAATACTCTGCTCGGCTGTGACTGGCGACTCCAGACAGAACGCTGACGGACACCCATCAGGCTGATGTACCTTTTGTCATACATGGACCGAACCAAGTCAGTACACAAACCCTGGACGACAACAGTCAATGACTTGACTGGACAGCTTAGCTAACATATAATCCTGTGGTACAGTATTGGAAATGCCAAGATCGCAGGAATGGCTGACGATATTGGCCTCTCGTCGTCTCAATACAGCATCGTCTTGGTCGTGTTCTTCAGTGCGTTCTATCTCCTAGTTATGACGCCCAGCTCTGAGCCTTCTAACAACGTGTAGTTGGCTACGTTCTCTTCGAACCTCCTTCCAACATGATTCTCGTCCGAACCCGACCGTCACTATATCTTCCATTCATAATGGCTCTCTGGGGCGTCCTCACATGCATCATGTCCGTCGTTAAGGAATACCATCACCTCATCGTGCTTCGTGTCTTTGTTGGAATAATGGAGAGTGGTTTCGCTCCTGGCATCCTTCTCATCATCTCTTCCTGGTATCGACGCGGAGAGCAATCAAGGCGTTTTGCCGTGTTCATGTCTGCGGCAATTCTTTCCGGGGCATTTGGAGGGTTGCTTGCTGGTGCGATCACGAGTGGCTTGGAAGGGGCACACGGGATCCGGGGGTGGAGGTGGCTCTTCATCGTCGAAGGTGTTGCCACAATTGGATGGGCCGGCATCTCGGCTTTCATCTTGCTAGACTTTCCTGCAACTTCAACGAGACTGACACCCAGAGAGAGAGAAATTGCGGTCGCGAGGTTGCAAGAAGACAATGTGACTGTTCGAAACGCAGATGAGAAGCTCGGTAAAGGGAAGTCTTTCATGTTGGCACTAAGAGATTGGAGAACATGGGGGTTCATCTTTGGCTACATGGTAAGATTCATAATCAAGTTGCTCATTATTAGGATCCTTAATGCTAACCAACATACAGGTGATTGTCGGCTCTTCTACACTCTCCTATTTCTATCCGACTCTTGTCCATGGACTTGGCTTTACGTCAACGGTCCAGGCTCAGTACATGACGGTACACCCACCTCATTGGATGCCAGTTGTTGATGCTTTCTAACAAAAACCAGGTCCCCATCTACGCATTCGCTTTCGTCTGCACGGCAATTACCGGCTACTTCGGCGACAAAATACCCGATCATCGCGGACTAGTCATCGCTGCCTGGCTCGCGTTCAGCATGATCACCTCAATCATCGTCTGCGTAGTGTACAACTTTACAGCGCGATACGTTCTGCTTGTTCTCATGGCCGCTGGATTGTGGGCATCTAACGCGATGTCTCTGTCCTTTGCCAGCTCAACTTTCGGAAGTATGGACGCCGAGGTTCGTGCGATTGCGCTGGCTCTAATGAATGCTCTCGGAAACTTGGCGCAAATCTATGGCGCATATCTCTTCCCTACTGACGATGCTCCGAAATATCTCATGGGTTTCGGCGTCATTTCAGGCATGTTGGGCTTTGGTACAGTCGTTTATGTAATTATGCACATCCTGGTCAGACGTTGGAAGCCTTGAAAGACGAGCGCTGATCTACAGGGAATATTTCTAACTCATTGATCGCGTACTACCTGCATTTCGCTCGTCATGGCCATCACGAGGAAGCTGTCTCTTCATTGAATAGATGTATTAAGTGGAATCATTGTGATAGTATCTTATTAGATCTAAACCCCGCCAGCCCGCCTGCGATATCTAAGTGTAACCAGTCTGTCTTGTCGATCTCACAGAGAGGTCTTCCATGACAGCTATGACCACTGATGTCACACATTCCATCCATGTCTAAAGGGTGTACCGGAACTATGGACTTCGTTAGTTGCGAAGATTGTTGAAGACAAAACGGTACTTACGTAGGGGTTCTCAAAGTCAGTGTAGTCCGCCTCACCGTACTCCTTGCCCTTCTTCTCTCGCTCCTCGACTGTCAGACCATCGTTTGCCTGTTGCGCATCTCTCTTCTTGTTCCGTCTGACCAAAACAAAGCGCCAGGTCAGAATGAGCGCAAACTCAAGCCCGAAGCAAATGGCACATCCGATGGTGCCAGGGGTGTACTTCGGCGCGTCCTTCTCCTTGAAGATCTGACTTCCGACCATGTTGCCAACGCAGTATCCAACGAAGGTGAAACTGCTAGTGATGGTACGCTTGGTGCGACCGGCGGTGTTGCTTGGAATGAGTGTCCAGGCAAGGAACAGGCCCAGCACGAAGGGCACCGTGATGAAGTAGCAACCCCACTTGGTCCACTTGATGGCGGGGTCGTTGGGGAGGAGCGACATGCCCAAGAATCCTGCAAAGGGCGGGAGAACGGAGCCGGCCATGAAGAACATTCGAAGATTGGACCACTTGCTGCAGGTCAAGCCGACGCAGATGAAGATGACGACTGACATAACAGATCGGGGTATCTCGATCAAGATGGTCTGCAAGCTGGCTGTATGGGAGTCAACATCTCGACTTGAACAGATTGGAAATAGTGCTACTCACTGAAGCCGAAGGATTTGATGACGATGCTACCGAAGGTAGTCAAGCCACCGTTCGGGACAGAGCTGAGGAAAGCGTTCATGCCAGCAAACCAGAAGCAAGGGTCAATGAGACACTCGCGGACTTGCTTCCACTTCCAGCCCTTAATAGCGGTCTTGTCATTTCCGGTGTTGTTTGATCTGATACGAGCGCTTGCCTGCGCGAGGTTAGACCAGAAAGCATGGGACGATTTAAAAGTTCACTCACCATATCCTTCTCCTCCTTATTCAACCAAAGAACCTCCGATGGTGTGCCAAGAAGAAGCAAGCAAAGGCATCCGACGAAGGTAGTAAGACCTCCCAAGAACTGTCTAGTTAGTACTGTTATTCGGGCATCATCTCGTGATTGTCGACTTACGTAGGAGATGTATCGCCAAGGTTGCACTCCTTCTCTGCCCTGGGTTGCGGAACCAATGGCGTACATGATCAGACTGGCAATGACACCGAAGCCAGCGTTGGCACTCTGAAAGACGAGAGAACGAGATGCATGTTCACGGGTCTTGTACCACGTTCCGACAAGAAGCATGAATCCCGGGCTGATACAACACTCGAATGCTCCCTAATATTCATATTAGCGAATGGAAAACTGGCGTTCATGTGGCTCAACATACCTGAAGAGCACGGAGCGCAATGAGGTGAGTAAAGTTCTTAGCAAACCCGATACACAAGACAATGATGCCCCCTGTTGATGGATTTCAGTGAACCGTTCTCGGTGTATATCGCGTGAGCAGATGAGGCTTACAGCAAATCATGTAGATTGACAGGGTTCGACCCATCTTGTAACGTTGGACAACGACATTGCTTGGGAATTCGCAAACCATGTATGTGATGTCTAGGTTCCACTATGTCAGTGTACTGTCCCGGGCCTGTTTCGGAATGTGGGGAGGTGATCACGTACAGAAGATGGTCGTCAACCACGAGTACTGTTGGCCTACCAGGCCAGTGTCCTCGCGTAAGCCAAAGATGGCTTGGGTTCCCAACGCAGTCTTGTCTGTTTGCTGGATACCATAGCAGAGCCACATGAGAGGAAGCAGGTAGCGGTCAATCTTCCTCTTCAACTTGTGGAACTCTTCCTTCGTGTAGCGGCCCTCGACCTCGACTGCGAACTTTGGTCAGTACTGGATGTCAAAAGCTGAAACGGATGGAGACCATACTCAGATGCGAGTCGCCGATCACCTCACTCTTGGTGTCTGATTGCGCATTGTCATCAGACACAATCGCGACCTTCTTCTCCTCATCAACGATGCGAGGTTCGGGTTGAGAGCCCATGGTTGTTGCGGGGTCAGGCAGATACCTGAAAATGCACACTAGAAGGGACGAAGGCAGGAAGGTTCACAATATGGCAGCTTCTGAGCGACGTGCTGGCAAAAAGTCACCTGGCTGAGAGCGAATAGTTGGGATCGGCTTATATCACTACTACAAACTCTACCCCAAATGCCGGAGGCAACACATACCCTGGTCGGCAGCCAACGGTCCAGATAAGGATTCCCGCGGAGTCAACCCCCAACTATCGGGGGGCGACATCAAAATAGCCGACCAGAGGGCTGGACGAGACCGAGCTGGTGGGACCTCTGAACCAACATGGTAAGTGCGCTGTACATGGTAGATATATCTTGCCTCCTCATCGGACGACGTCAGCTGCGGCTCCAATCAACTTATCTTCGCCCGTCTTGGCAGACATTAATCTTTAACGCCTAGGCGATAAGATCAGAGAGGCCGCAAGGAGGGCACAAGCTATCGGGACAAAGATTACCGCCACGGAAAAGATAATGAGACGATGGGTAGACAGCACTATGCGGGGAGTTGATTGTCACGTTCCATTGATGTGCGCCGTCGAGCTGCATGCATGATGTCCTGTTTGGTAGGTCGGATGATAGGGTTGGATCCGGGATGATAAGCGGAGGATAAGCCGGGGAGGCGGGGTTCAGGCCGTTGTAGCCGACCAACCTCGTCCGTTGACTGGGGTGTTCATCTCAAACAGCATCTCAGAGGACAAAGTTGAAGATGGAATTTAGAGCAATTGATATGTTGGCCTTGCATTCATTGACTGAAGTAATCCTGGTGTATGAAAGCTCAAGTCTGCTGGAAATGGTTGAATGAGCTTCCAAGCCCAATTCAAATCTCACAGCTTGTATCTGAAATGAGGATTCTCCTTATCGGTGCGGTCCGTGAAGCCAACCTCGTTCACCTCGGTATCGCCATGCCCCGCGTTGACGTGCTCGGCCCCTGTCATTTCAGCAAGCCGCGCGTCGCGCTTTCTGTTTTCCCACCACATCAAGCCGCCGATACAGGCCGTGAAAAACATGCAACTAGAATACATACCACAGAGCGCTTTGATGGCGGACATGTATCGAGGGGCTTCGTCGGGATCGAACATGAAGGGGCCGATGATGTTCCCTGCAGCATAACAGATGAAGTTTACACCATTGACCGTCATGCGCTTCGTGTGGCCGGCAAAGTTAGCCGCGACGATGGACCAATTCAGAATGATCGCGGCGCCAATTACTCCAAGAAGCCAGCAGCATGCGGTCAGTGCCAGAGGATGCTCGAGGGGAATGAGCGCGATGCCAATGATTCCTGCGATGGACGGAACACCCGCAAGTACGCTCATGAGGACGGTGATGTTCCTGTAACGCGAAGCAAGATAGCCGAGGATGACAGTTGGGACGAGTTGAAATGCCCCGCTGGGCAGTTGCCATTTCAACGTCTCGATGGAGTTGTATCCAAAGCCTTTGAGAAGGGCGCTGGTGAAGTTCGTGAGGCTGCCATTAATGATGCCAATGGAGATTTGCTGTAAAGCAACACACCATACGCGAGGCTCCAAGAAAGCTTCCTTCATCTGATACGGTAGGAATTGGCTGTGCTTGATGCCCGTATGATTGTCGGCTACTCGCCAAACGGAGACCACCCGCTCCTCGTGTGTGAATAATTTGAAGTCAACCGGGCTTGACGGGAATAGGAAAAGTGCAATCCCTCCGATAAACAGAGTAATCACTCCAATGACCTGATCATAGCCTGTTAGTATGGACCTTTGAGGTTGAACTCAACGATGAAAGGGTCCGTACCAGAAAGATGAGCTGCCAAGGGGCCAAGGCGGTATGTGTCGTCGTGCCAAGTCCCCAGGAAATCCCCGAGCCAAGCATCAAGGAGATACCGTTGCAGCCTAGCCAGATACACATTCTCAACGGCTGCTCGTCCCGAGTCCAGAACATGGATGTGACAAGCATCCATGCCGGGCCAATGCAAGCCTCCAGCCCGCCAAGAAGGAAGCGAAGCGCCATGATACCAGCAAAGTTCTTGGCGCCGACGGTGGCGACTAGCAATGTGCCCCAACACAGGAGCATGATAGAGACGAACTTTCCGATCGGAAAGCGCTGGAGACACCAGCTCGATGGATAGGAGAATAAGAGATAGCCGATGTTGGTGATCGAGGCCACCCAGGAATAGTCCCGCCCTTCCAGACCGAGGTCGGCCTGGAGGCCATAGGCATTCGCATAGTTGAGTGTCTGCTTGTCGAGGAAAGACATGAGGTAGATGAGACACATCTGCAGGAATTCAGGTCAGCTTCTGCCTTCTACGATGGTGGTCCTGGTGAAGAAAGGTGTATACCGAGGGCAACAAAATGAAGTCAATCTTTCTCAGAACCTGTTTGGCGATGGCGTCTCTACGTGCCGAATCCATTGCTTGGGATTCGAGATAGTAGTCGTAGCCAATGTCCGTGTGACCGACCTCGACAGCACCCTTGGAGAGGCTCTGAATATCCGTTTCAGGCATGTTTGCCTCGGGCTTCATGGCCTCGAGATCGGTGGGAGACATATTGCCGCGGGCTCACCGTTGTCGAGGGTAAGGGTGTGAGAAGATACTTATGATACCGTCGAAAAGGCTAATGTGACGGAACTCGTATAAACATTTAGACAGATACCGAGATCTACTTGATATATCCAGAAAGCTCTACCCGTATCTTCCAAGTGACATGGGTTTCTGTTATGGCTTTCCATGGGTCTGCAGCAAGGGATATCTGGGTGATGACACAACGCCCGCTCAACATCGGAAGCAAATGCACCGTCGGCACCTGACCGAACCGTAGAAACAGCAGGAACAACGACGTGGAGGATTGCCTCTATGGCCAGCCAAGTGATAGACATGTTTCCCAGATACCCGGCACAGGCTCGGTCCACCTGTTCATTGGGTGGTGGAATACACGGGGGTGGGAGCAGATACTCTGCAGGTCTTGGTAGTATCACATCACCTTGCGGGGAACCTGGCTCTCACAGTGACATTTTGGAACATTGATTGTCCAACCTCGCGCTCTTTGTATCTCCTCGCGCGGTCTTATTTACCCGTGATTGGCTTCCTTCAACTTGCGCGGTCATGCAGTTCTCTGCCAGGCATTGAGTTGCATGTTGATGCACCGCGGTCCCGTTATAGTCACACAGCGTATGCAAGAAACACATCCAAGCCTTAGGGTGACAGTTGGTTTTGTTGTCGGACTGGAGGCCGATGAGGCCTCTTTTGTGGATACATAGCTGGGCTGTCGGACAATACTCCGACCGGCCCCAGTTCCCGGCCGTCTAGATTCCACTTACCCCGAGCCGTTCCTGCCGTGGGACACATGCTAGGAAAGAATGATAACATTGCCCCGGATTCGTCTTCGTGCTATTTTTGGTGCAAAAGAGGCATCCAGGCCTCTTTGATTGGCACCTTTGGCATTTTTCAAGCTACACATCGCCATCTCCTCAACTGCGCATACAAACAACATGACCCAGACAAACGGAGCCCCGAAGCCTTACAAGGCCGCCATCATCCAAGACTTTTCGACTAGTAAGCCTTGGGGCCAGATGACGATCGATGCTACAGCGAACTTCATCCGTCGCGGCATTCCCCATGCTCAAGTTGATCACTATCGGGCTGCTGATGGCGAGATCCTGCCCCCAGCCAAAGACTACGACCTGTTCGTTTTAACGGGAGGAACCGTGAACCTGCTTGAGGAGGAGAAGCCGGAATGGGCGTTGCGCGTGCTTGATTTGATCCGCGATGCAGGCGCACTCCCTGATACTAAGCTTATTGCATTTTGCTGGGGACACCAAGCGGTTCACTATGCCTTCGGCGGGGTCTTGGATGTTCTTGCAGAGGGACCTAGGGTACGTCTAACTGCTACAGACAACGCCGTATGTGGAGCTGATGACGGATTGTGAAGATTGCAGTTGAAGAGATTAACCTGACGCCGGAAGGCAAGAAGCTATTCGGAAAGGAAGTTTTGGTAAGCATGACCTCCGAATCTTTAGACCAAACCTTAGCTGACGATGGTTCTCAGTTGTTGCAAAAGTACCACAAGCGCTACATATCACGACTTGCGCCAAATTTCACAGCATTGGCAGAGCGATGTGAGATCTCATGTAGCAGGGAGAAGGGCATCATTACTTTTCAAGGACATCCCGACCTCAGTCGCGAAATCGTTCGGACTCTTATCGACACGGACGACGGGTTGTACAAGCCTTCTGAGACATTAAACCGCAGTCCTTGCGGCAAGCTGTTCAGCAGTGACACGGCTGACGATGGGGATGAGGTGTGGTACAAGATCATGGACTTCGTGTCAGCCTGATGGACATGCTAGCAACTGCGTCGGAAATTTGTTTCGTGACCGAGATGGATGATGTCTCGCTGGATTCGTACTATCGTTCTGGATCATTTTGACCCCTGTCAGTGGAAGCCGCAAGTTACACCATCCCCGTGAAGCGGACCGTCCCGCTGTCTTGCTGAATAATATTAAATTCAATAGGAAGACAATTGGCCATAACCTAGCTTATCTCTCTGATTCGCAATTTCCAGGGCAATTGACCTCAGAGAAGAACCAAGCTTCGGGGTGGAACTGCGGGCTACCGCGTCTCGCGTTTCGCGAAGCACGTCATATGCGGGACCTATTCGTCAACAAGCTTACGATATAAGACATGTCGAGCATCTTCGGGGAGCCAACGAGGGGCGACATATTTGAGTTCATGTTGGAAGAAAAACTTCTGATTTCTGATAGGAATTGATCCAGTGGAAATGGCGCCCAGATACTCAAGCGTAGCCATCATCGGGGCTGGTCCATCCGGCATATCAGCTGTGAAGGCGCTGAGTGAAGAGAAGGCGTTTGACAGGATCCAATTGTTCGATAGAAGAGAGAAGATCGGAGGGACATGGTAAGTCATTTTCGGTCAATGCGCATGCTTAGATGACTGACCTGCCGTTCAGGATCTACGACGAGAAGCCAGAGCCTTTCTCACCGCACTCAAGTCAACCAACCAGGGACCTTCCTTCCAAGTTTCCACAATCTCTCCCGCCAGCGTCTGAAAATGTCACTGCCAAAACGGGCATCTACCCTTCCCTGGACAGCAACGTCGGCTCACAAGTCATGGCTTTTACTTACAAGCCTTTCCCCTCCGTCCATTCATCAACGTCCATCAACCGCTTTGGGAAGGCGAATCCAACGCATCCTTGGGAGAAGGTCGCCGGGTACCTGGAAGAGATTGCCGAGCCATTCAATCATCTTATCACCCTCAACACCCATGTTGAGCGAGTCGAGAAAGTCGGGAAGAAGTGGAGGTTGACGCTCAGAAAAACACAGTACTACCTTCAGGGCCAGAAGAGGGACTACTGGTGGCAGGATGAGTTTGATGCTGTAATCGTTGCGACTGGACACTACGGTGTGCCGTATGTCCCGAACATTGCAGGTCTTAAGGAGACATTTGCTGCGTTACCTGAGAGATTTGAGCACTCGAAGGCGTACCGCTCTCCGGAAGACTACTTCGACAAGGTCAGCCCAACCATGTCAATTTAAACATTGGAGTCATCATCTAATCACCACCACAGAAAGTCGTGGTTGTGGGTGGCAACGTCTCAGCCTCAGACACCGTTTCGGAAATTCACAACATCGTCTCGGGTCCTCTCTACGTCGCGCAGCGTGGGTACAACGAGATCCTGAAGGACGCATGGGAACTCCCCAATGTTGTTCTCAAACCCGAAATCACGAAACTCTCCGTCGGCGCAGATAATCTCGTCAAAGTCACCTTCAAAGATGGCACGGAAGTAGACGGCATCGAAAAGGTCCACTTCGGCACGGGGTACCGCCTCTCATACCCCTTCCTCGTCCCGGACCCCGTCACCCCCAGCGGCCGGCTGTCGGGTTTCTACCAGCACGTGTTCAACATCGCCGATCCCTCGCTCACGATAGTCGGACAGGTCAAGGCCGCCATCTCGTTCCGGGTGTACGAGTACCAGGCCGTCGCCGTGGCGCGGTACTTCGCCAACCGCGGCGGGGGCCTGCCATCGCCACGGGAGCAGGACGAGTGGGAGGTGAAGCGGCTGCAGTACAAGGGGCCTACATCACAATTTCACGAGATCAAACCTGACTTTAAGGAGTATTTCGACTTTTTGAAGGACGTGGCTGGGCCGCCTGCGGAGGGCACCGATGGGTATGAGTTGCCTGCGTGGGAGGATGAGTGGGGGTTGTTGGGATTCGGGGTTTTGGCCTTGAAGCAGAAGTGGTGGAGGGAGTTGAAGGAGAGAGATGAGCAGAAGAAGCAGATTAAGGCAAAGCTCTAAGCCTATGGTCTTTAGGATTGCCAAGACACAAAGTTTGGTCCATCTGTCGCTATTGAGCTAGGTCTTCCATGATGCCATTCCCAGATGAAGCTTTCGCATTCACACCAACAACCAACCTCAAAAACCAAACATCGGTCAACTTCCATCGTGCCAAGAAGATGGTTCCCGTGAATGTGGTTCTGCCAGAAAAGACCTACCAAATACGGACATCTTCCCGGGGTATGGATCGACGGCCTCCACTCGGAGGTCCAATGGGGGCCAAGATTCTCGCTGTCGGGTGGATTCAACGGCATTTCCAACGTTGCACTAGCATATTCGTCATTTTGCACCAATATGAGGAGTCGTTCCACGAGAGAAAATTTAGAGAAAGAGCTTTTTTTTCAGCAGCGGTTTACAACGGGAATAATCACGATGTGAGCCGAGACAGACTTTATCCGATATAAGGTTGGCTGATCCCACTGGACGTTGCGGCTCACGATGCAACGACTTCATCACCACTAAAGCCTAAAATCAACGATGGCTGAAGAACCGACCAAGACTCCGGTCTCGGAGGTCCGGGACCACGCTCCGGCGTCTGAGCCGGTAAAGCGTGTCTGGTACCACTCAACGCTGTTCAACGCCTTCGTTATTGGTGGTGTCGGTATGTCTATCTGTCGCTACCGCGCGCAACATGAATTTAACCGTGCCAAATAGGTTTCATGGCCCCTGGCCTCTGGAACGCGATGAATGCTCTCGGCGCAGGCGGCGCTCAGGAACCATTCCTCGTTAATGCCGCTAATGCCCTGGTGTTCGGCCTCATGGGCTTCCTCTGTCTCTTCGGCGGTCCCATCGCCAACCGCATCGGCCTTGCCCGCACTCTGCTTCTCGGCGCCGTCGGCTACCCTCTTTACTCCGCCGGTCTGTATTGCAACAACCGTTTCGGTAACGTCTGGTTCGTGCTTGTCGGTGCCGCGGCATGCGGCGTGTCCGCTGGGCTTTTTTGGGCCAGTGAAGGTGCAGTAGCCTTGGGTTATCCGGAACCGGCAAAGAGGGGCAAATACATGAATATTTGGCTATGGTTCCGCACAGGTGGGCCTCTCGTAGGCGGTGCCATCGTGTTGGCGCTCAACAATGACGCCGGTGCGAAGAAGAAGGGCAAGGTTGGGTACGAGACTTACCTCGTCTTCATCGCGCTGCAGTGTCTCAGTGTGCCCCTGGCCATGGCCCTCTCGCCACCTGAAAAGGTACAACGCACCGACGGGAGCAAGGTCATCATCAAGGCGGAAAAGTCGTTCTCGGCCGAGTTTAGGGAGTTGTTCCGCATCTCGAAGAGGAAGGATGTGCTCCTGCTACTACCAATTTTCTGGGCGGCATACTTCAACCAGTACAGCGGCAACTTCCAGTCTTACTACTTTGGAGTCAGGGCGAGGGCATTGATTGGCTTTGTGAGCAACTTCGGCACGCTTTTGTCCAGCCAGCTTATCAGCACTTTGTTGGACTACAAGGGCTTCAGCGTCAAGAAGAGAATCAACATCGGATTCTACTACGTTGTCGTCTGGCACATCATCGCATGGGTGTACGGATGGGTTATCCAGGAGAAGTACACTGCCAACCCGCCGGCATACGACTGGGAGGACAAGGGGTTCACCGAGGGCTTCTTCGTTCTTCTTTTGTGGGATTTCGCAAGACAGGCGTTGCAGAACTGGCTATACTACCTGCTGGCGACCAAGACGGACAACATCTCTGAGCTTGCTCGTTTCTCTGGTGTCCTGCGTGGACAGGAGAGTTTCGCGCAGGCTGTTGCGTTTGGATTGAACACTAGAAAGTGGCATGGAGGCCGGGTCCCTCTGGCTATCAACACGATTCTTCTGGGTCTTGCTGTGTATCCTACGTGGCTCGTCGTTAGAGACCACGTCCCCATTGAGACAGACAAGCTTGCTACGGTGGAAGAGGGGTCTCAGGGAGAGTTGGCCGAGACGAGGTTGTCTGCAGATGAGAGGAAGGAGTTTGCTATTGGACAAACTGGTCTTGGAAGAGATGCCAAGATTTGAGGGCTTAGGTCGACTACAGCATACACCACTTTGGTAGACAAAGACTATGCTAAACTGGGCCTTTGCTGTTTTCAACATTTTGGTGCCTCAATCAGGTCTATCTTCCCGTCCTCCCAGAGTGAAACCCACTAGTACTAAGCGAGGCGGGGTTTAACGTTTTTCGTATCAATTTCACCCTTAGTGTTGTAAGTGCTTCGTTCTTGGTATTTACGAGCCCTGGCCTTCGTCGTTGACTAGTGCTTAAAGCCATATCGAGCGGATTAAAAAGGTATGCTACATTGTCTTGGGATTTTCCTTGAAACAGCCTGAGGACCAGATACCGTCGCCACTCAAACAACATTCTTGCGCAAACCTTCAGCGGAAATGTCTTGTGGAGAGATATTTCCATTCGGCGCCGGATATCCACATCGATTGGTGGTAGAAGTTCGGCCGTTTGAGCTGAGAATCCCTCGCCTTGTCATGGCCGCCGCGCTTCATCTTTCAATATTTCGATGGCTCATGGTCGCTTCAAAACGGCTCGTGGCTCAAAGTTGCCTTTCTGTCGGGGAATACTACCACTGTGTCTGGCTTACCTTGATCGTGTCATCCTGGCCCTTACATATTTCTCCGTCAGAGTCATTCAGAAGCCAAAAAGGTGTGCCCACAACCGGCAAACTACGAAGAAAGGTTCGAAGGGGGAAAAGACCTTGATCACACACCTTCCGGTGATCGAGATTGCACAAAAAGAAGAGTCCGACTTCTCATATCCCACAGCTCGTCATATTTAATTCCACCCCATATTGAAAAAAGATAAAGGAGAAAATTTTGAAATTACCCAGAACCAAACCACCAACACCACGAAATCTGCAACAATGGATATTACCCTTCCTCCTCTACTTGAATCGATTATTGAGTTGACGGTGACCGCCATAGCAGTCATATCCCTCATCATCACCATCGGCGGGGTCTGGGCCATGGTCGTCGAGGCCTTCGTCAGCAACTCCGACAACTTTATCCGCCGCGGCCGCCAGCTACAAAACTGCGTTCACCTACCGCGGCGGCTATACCTTTTCGCCGACTCGGACCCGGGTATGTCGGAGGACACTGTCCGCTTCCTCGGCGCGGCCGCCGTACCCGTAGGCTTGATGCTCGTTGCCATCATCGGATGGGCCATTTTCTTGGGTGCGAGACACGAGGAGCCGGATAGATGGTTCTGGTATCTGGTCGGCTTGTTCGTGGGGTGTCTGGTTTGCCCCTGGGCGCTGATGCTGGCGGCGCGTAGCCGAGAGGCGAGGATGGGCAGGGAGGCGGCGGAGGATGGTGGCGAGGCGGGGTATGCTTCGGCGCCGCGGGTGATGGATGACCGTTAGGAGGCTGGGGGCCATCAGAGGTATCAGATAATGGGGATTACGATGGAGGGCATGCTGTTGTGGAGGGTGTGACGACGAAGCGAAGAAGAGATTTGACAGCTAGAGGCTCTGCTAAGGAGGGACAACCCCGGTTTACGATGGCCTATCGACTACAGATTTTCGCAACGTACCTGCGCCCCGTTAGAGTCAGTGGAAGCTAGATTGCCGGAATTCATTATATTGATCCGTAATTGGACATGGCTTAAACCTTCCGGTGCATCGGGGCAAGAGTTTCTAACCATCTCGTTATTGTCCACCTTGATAGCACTATCATGATTCCCGTCATTGCACAGAACAAACACTGTGGTGTCCCTAAGTTTGTTGCTCTGGGATCCTCCATCTCTGCTCCAAACTTTTCATCAACACAAAACTCCATCGATCTGAACCAGCCGCAAACCGACTTTATCCCAATCTATATTCCACCCACAATGTCGAACCTCACTAGCCTCGAGTATCTAGGGATACTCATAATAGGCGCGTTACTCTTCATCACCACCCTCCTCATCTGCGCTGAGCTCATCGACACCTTCACCGAAACCTCATGCCCCTCCATCCCCTGCCGCCAGCGCGCCCAGAACCTTCACCGCCTTCTAGCAAACCTGCGCGTCTTCCCGGACTCGAATCCCGGTATAGGGGGTAAGGCCCTCCGCTTCATCACCGACGCCGCGCTGCCGCAGGGAATAGCACTCCTCGCACTCTCCGCCCGGGCAACCTACCTGACTGCGAGGCATGAGGTGCCGAGTCGGTGGTTCTGCTACCTGCTCGCGATACTGACGGGGTGTGTCGTGTTTGAGTGGGCGTTGCTGGTGGGTGACCACAGGGCGCGGGCTTGTAGAGAGAGGGCGGTGGCAGCGGCGGATGCTGGGAAAGTTGAAAGTGTGAATGAAAAGGTGGTAGATGAGAGGACGCGGACTCGTAAGGCGATGGCGGCGGCAGCGGTGGGTGTCGTGGCAGCTCGCTCTGGGTCGTATGTACCCGGCTTGTATCCCGAGGTCGATTTCAGGAGGGCTAATGCGCCGGCATATGTGCCCGAAGCTTTCGGGGAGCCAGTAGTGCGGCGTTGTTGAGGCGGTGACGAAGCAGGCCTGCGATTCGAAAGGGGAAGACCGCTGTCCGAATCAAGCTGTCAAGGAGGCATCGAAAAGCAGCTGACAATATTCAACAGCGGCTGGTGACATGCGGAAATCGTATCCACGATAAGGAGTGACAGAAATGAACAACTTTTATATACGCCGGATATAGTCTCATTACAATGGTCTACTACACAGCTTTGGACGCGCGGGACTTGTTGTCCCGATGCCTCTTCTCCTTGGCCGCCGTCTTGCGGCGCTTCATCCACGACTGATTCAGGTTCCGCCTGTTCTCCCAGAACCACTTCTGGAACTCGCCGGGGGGCACGCCGCTGCCAGCGCCCTCGCCTTCCACGGCGTTCTGCTCGGCGTTGAGTGTGGCCTCGATCTCCTGCTGCGTCGCCTCATCGTCCTCCTCTTCCTCGTCGGGCTCGTTGCCGATGGCCCAGAACGGCTTTGTGCGGCCGGGGAACGCGGTGTCTGGGGTGGGCGCGGCGCTCCTGACGTTGCGCCAGGCGAACTCCTCCTCGGTGAAGGGAGTCATGGGCATCTGCGGCATTGCGGGTACGGTGTCGTCTTCCTCAATGTCGTCGTTGTCGCCGCCGCCGAAGAAGCTGAAGGGCTGTGCTTCCTTGGCTGGTTGAGGGGTGGAATCACTGTCGGGCTTGGGACGCTTGTAGAGGGCTTCCAGGGGGTGGACCTTGGCAGGGGTCGTGGGTGGTATCTTGATCGTCAAGCTGACGTTGGAGCCGGATGACCTGGGGCGAGAGGCGTCGGCAGCCTTGAGGGCGGCGAGCGGGCTGTCGACTACAGCAGGTGCCGTGATCTTGTCTGCATCCTCCATCTCATCATCAGAGTCCGAGCTGTCCTCATCAGATGAAGTCCCGCTACTGCTCGTGGTGTCGTCGTCGACAGGTTGAGGCGGGGGCTTTGACGCTTCGGGGGCTTTCTTAGCAGGTGTCACCGGTTTCGCCTTGGCTTCCTCCCCTTCCTCGTCCGAACTCTCGTCTGATGAAGTATCCTCGTCGGAGGAAGTTCCGCTGCTGCTCGACGTGTCGTCCTTTGGGGGAGGGGTAGGGGCCTTGGCGGGCTTCTTCTTCTTCTTCGGGGCTTCAGACTCGGGAACAGGCGCAGTCGCGGTTTTCCTAATCTTCTCCGGCTCAATCACGTTGCCCTCGGCATCGACCCAGCCCTTGCCCTCGACAAATTCTGTCGTGAGCGCCTCCGCGGGTGCCGGCTTGGTGGCCTTGAGGAACGTGGGAAACTTGGTCGTTTTCTCGAACTCGTGTATGACGACCTCGCGGGACTTCTTCTTGCGCTTCTTCTTCTCCGGCTCCTCCTCGTCGCCGTCGGCGGCCGGTTTTGTGGAGGGGAGTTTCGCGGGTAGCTTCGTCTTCAGCAGACACTCCTCCCTGTCGGTGTACTTGGAGCGCTCCTCGCGCTTTTTGGTCTTATCCTTCTTGTCCTTCTTCTCACCCTTTTCCTTCTTGCTCTTCTTCTCCCGGATCTTGGCCTCCTCGGGGACGGTCCATCCGCGCTTGACCTTGCGGTCACGCAGCTCGACGCCGTCGACAAGGTTGTGGTCGCGCTTCCGCTTCTTTTTGGTACCCTCCTCCTGCTCCTTGGACTTCTTCCTCTTCTTCTTGCCGGAGTCCTCTTCGCCGGGCACTGGGAGGTAGTTCTCCTCGGGGCGGGCCTTTTCTATCCTCATCTTGGTACCCTTCAGCACGGCGCCGTTCAGCCTCTTCTTGATCTTCTCGGCCTCGACCTCGGGGAGCTCGACGTAGCCGTAGCGCTTCTCGGGGAAGGTCTCGATGGTGTGGTAGGAGATGTTGCGGGCCTTGGGCAGAGTGGAGGAGGGGATGATGACCTTGACGAGGTCCTGGTCGAACGGGGTGATGTGCAATCGGGTGTAGTCGCTGCTGGTGTCGGAAGGGCCAGCAGGGTTATCGGAGGGACTCGCGGGGGGCGACATTAGGTATTAACGGTTTGTCGGCGGGGAGAAGGTGTGCAACAGACTCCAGACGCTTTGCTGTGAGCGTCGTCGGCCGTCGATCGTCAAAGAGAATGGTCTTGGAGCTAACAAAAAAAGAATAAGCTGAGCTCGACCAGACGGAAAACCCTTTGTTGCGCAGGGATTTTTATTGGTCGAGGTGTGTTTTTATCTTGGGCCGTGCGTAGCTGACAGCACTGTGCCACAGCATGGCCACCAGGCATTGATTATGTCAGCGACGAATCTGGACATCAGCCCCACCAGATCGAGCAATTGACTTTGGCTGAGAAAACAACACGACGACGCAATAACACCACGCTTCATCGTCGACTTAGTATCTCGATGCTACGCAAGTACTGGGCCTCGAATCGCAGCTTGCGCTGTAACCAAAAAACAGATTCTCCGTGGTAGTTTCAAGCGAAACCTTTTCTCCTCCTTATTTGCGGGGCAAATCTCGGCTGCCGCTTCCTTTTAGCCACAATGTCACCAAACGGGAGTTGCGATGGGAGTCGATTTCCTCCATCATCAATCAATGGCAGCAAGTGCTGCCATCTCATGTCTTGGCAGAGTCGGTCAGCAAGTGAAACTCTCCCTTGAGTTCACTTTCTCCATGGACAAAGTCTGCCAAGTATCAAGCCTTCTGCCTCAGCCGACTTCCAGCCCAGGTTGAAGCACTATCCTCGTCTCCTTTGATCGATCCTCCAGACCTCGTTTTACAGCCTCTTTATCAACCGAATTTCGTCCAGCATTTCCTTATTGCATCAACAATATGCTGTCTTTTTGGTCCAATTCGGGTCAAAGCAAGGCCCAGCCAGCCCAGCCGACCGCAGCCCCAGGCACCTCGGTCGACAAAAATGGTGCCGTCACCCATCATCTCCCTGGCGTCTTTGTCCCTAACTGCCAGGATGGGACTGTCATCTTTCCGACAACCAGGCGAAAGCCTTCTGGGAAGAAACGCACCGTCATTCCACCTCCGCCAACGTCCATCACCAACTGCACTTTACTGAGCGACGGCGGGGTCGGTCATGTTGCTTGGGCACCGCCTGCAGCCCCTCCCATCCGTCGACCCTCCCGATGCATGAGCGTAGATGCTAATGGCAATGCCATTCCCCCAGACTACGTTCCCAAGGCAGTTGGGGAAACCCTCGACGTTGGAAATATGGCGAATCCGGCAAAAGGTAAGGTCTCCAGAGTACTCCCTGCTATTGATGTCGCTAATGGGCCTCTTACAGGAATGAAAGACCCTGGGCTTCGGCCTCAAGAAGCATCCAAACCGTCATCAAACATGGCCCCCGGTCAAACTTTGCAGCCCAGCTCGACAAACAAACAGCCACGCAGCCAGTCAGCCGCCCCAAAGGTGCCATCATCTACAACCAACGGTGGAGGCTCCATCAGCAGCTCCAAGCGGCCAGGGTTGAAGGCGCGTGGCAAATCGCATATTTCCATGCATGACATTGTGCGCAAGGTCCGAACCCACCTGTCCAGCAACTCCCGACGTCAGACGGGATCATCCGAAGCCTCCGCGCGACCTGCACCCACTGCACAAAAGACACCTGCCGACGACATCGAAACAGCTTCTGTATGCCGCCGTGGCTCCTGTCAGTACGTCTTGAACGACGGTGAAGTCCAAGATGTGGTCGAAATCGTTGTCCACGAGATGTGCAAACACGGTGTTGGTCCCGTCGACAAAGATCAGGGTGTTGCTTTGCAGCCAGGCGAGGAAGTTCCGAGACAGGTTGTCCGAAAGCCCAGCTGCCTCATGAATGCCCTTGGACCACAAGTCTCCGACGTGGCGGAACCGGCGACCACCATAAGCCTGCCCGAAACCGCCTTCTTCGCCCGCAGTCAATCTGACGGTCAAATACGCGCTAGGGTCAGGTCATCTAAAGTATCCATGACCACCATCCTATCCAAAGACAATGTTACCGATATCCGATGGGCAGCCGATGAAACAAAGCCCGAGAACGAGTCTCAAGGAGACCCCAAAGATGGACCGACAGACAAGTCAGACGCCGAGTCGTCCGCTGAGGCCGGCAGTGCAGCAAAGGCCAAACCTGAAGGTGATCAAGAACAGCCGAACGATAACAAAGCGGCAGCACAGAAAATGGAGAACACCGAGAATGATGAGGCTAGAGATATCCCAGGTACCGCCGAGACTCCCGCAGCTGGACCGCGACTTCACGAGATTTCTGACTGCGACATGGATGACTTGAGTGATTACACCATCGACAATCAACCAACAACCAATCCTCCTCCTGCAGAAAATTCGACCACAAAGGATGTTGACACCAAGAGCTCAAACGCCATCAATCAGGAGCTCAACAAAAGCGGTACCGAGACCAAAACGCCAGACGCTGTGGAACCCAAGCTGGACTCCAAAGAAGCATCGCCTGGAGCAGACCAAGCTGAGGAGTCCCCCTTGAATCAAAGCGGTCTTGACGATGCTGAAGGTGGACGTCTGAAACAGGCGTCCAACCCCGATGATCCCACTTCCATGGAGGTTGATGTCACATCTACCGAGGCCGTTGATCCAAGCCCCCAGGAAGTTGATTCTGCCCCTGCCGGTCCTGATCCTAACAAACTCGACGCCAAAGAGGACGGCATCAAGGTTCCCGATGCTGATCAAGGGGACCCACAGCAATTGGACGTTTCGACATCAGATGATAAGCCGGCAGAATCCAAGACTTTGAAATCGAGGTTTTTAGAGACGTTCCTGAAGTCATCAGATGACACTGCCGCCGATGGCGCCTCCGGAGATTCGAAGATCCCTAGGGAGGCGAGCCTGCAGAAGGAGAATAGCAAATCATCCATTGATAATGGCCTCGATGATCAGCAGGATGTTACTTCATTTCCTCCATTGGGTAAACGCCGTGGCACGCACGAATGGCAGAGCCCTCCGTATGGCGCTATTCCCGAAGAGCAAGAAACGGATGACATGTACCACCTTGGCATCGATGCCAGACCGGGCGGTGCGGTGCCTGCGACTGACAGTAACGTTTCACGACCAGATCCGACAACGAGATATAACTTCAGCATGTTCAATCGGAGTGTATTTGGAGAAGGCACTCATGACGCCATATCGAAACCTGGTCGTCGAGTATCTGAAGCTTCCATAATGGCCGTAGGAGCTGCTGCTCCCCGCTCGGCGGACAAGGTCCTCTACAGGTCTCGCTCTGCTCATTTTGCAGATGTCTCCAATTCGGATCCTGGATTTCTACAGAAGCTAACTCGCAAGTTGAGCTCCGTCTTCCAGACTCCGCCCCAAACACCTGTCATGCGGGCGCCGGCTCCGTCCCTTGAAAGTACCGCAATTTCGAGGAAAGCTTCTGAGAGCCACTTCCCAGGCAATTCGAGTGAAGGGGGCGAGACAGATACGGCGGGATACATATCTGAGCCCGAGCCCTCTTCCGTTTATCAGGCAATGACAGTGTCGAAGCCAGCAAAGGCCGAGGCGCAGCGTCGTAGTATCTGCTCAGAGGACAATGCGCCTCAGCGAATCGATGCTGTCACCAGTCTGAAGGGTTTGATGGGATCGGGTGGAAGATGAATGACAGACACGGACCTTGGCAACATGGCTGAGAATGAGTCTACTGGTCGTCGGATGAACCTAGTCGCTATTACTACACTATCAAATAGTCCGTTACCTATGTGCCATGTCTCTTGTTTTATATGTGTGAAAACTGCTTGAGCTAATGCGGATGCTCGCCAACTCCCCAGCACCTCTGGAGTTCCCTTGATCACAGATTTCCGACAGAGATGCTAAAGCTCATAAGGAGCACTCCGTCGAACCAGTACTAGGCTGCTTCGGACACCCTTATTTGGATGGACATTAACAAAAGGCAGCCGTGGATTAGTTTGAATAGCTCGGAATGGAAGAAGAACAGCGGCCCATAATCGAATCGAAATTAACAGACCCATTGACAATTGTACCACAAGGACATGAGACTGCAATGTGTGCTAAGTGGCGATAATTTTTCGAACGAATCGGAAGACCATCCTTGATAACGGAAAAAAAGAAATGGGAAAGAAAGACGTAAACTTTAGAAGGAATGATGTTTTTTTGTTGACAATCCAATTCAGATCAAGGACAGCTCGTTTCTCCCATTCGCCTCGTTTCTCTTGACCCTGACCCTGTATGTCAACCTTTCATCGGCCCCGGAGGTCCCTGCCATAATCATCTTCTCTACGACCTCGTCATTCTTATCAGTGCTCTTATTGATCAAGTCCTCCGTCTCAGGAGAAACAATCTGACTTAAAGAAGCCCATACATTGCCAAGCCAACTAGCCTTCGTCCACCCCAGAAATAATACGGTTATGATCGTGAGGAGAATCAAATGGGCAGCTATTGTGACGGTCACGACGATGAAGCCAGTCCATTGTGTCGGTATGAGTTTCTCGCTCGACATGGTTATGACAGCCGATGACTCATTATTGAAATATGGAGAGTTTTCGTAGTATGCCATTTGTCGAAGAACTGTGAAAAGTGCTTGGAGGGCTTGGGACAAACTGTCGGTAGTTTTAATGATATCCTGGAATAAGGCAGCATGTGCAAAATGCACGGCGTAGGGAGAGAATGCGCCTGGAAGTAGGATACCCCCTGCTAAAACCTCATATTTGCCAGAGGCTCCGTTCAAATTCACGTAATGCAGTCCACCAGCGACGCTATTGAAGAGCATCCAGTAGTGGAGAGTTTGCGAAGAATCTGTCATCTCGCTTGGTTTCATACCATCTCGAAGTTCCCAGCTCGACTTTGGATGCAAATCTAGCACGCCTCTCAAACGTGGAGAGGATCGGCTGTCGCCAAAGTTCATGTACTGATCCCGAATCAAAGCTGTGTCATACAGCGAATTGTCTCTATCCCAGGACAAACTCGGTTCAACCCCATTATGATCGCTGGACATGCTGACGTTTTGATAGACTCCTGGCAGGTTCGTAAAGCATGTGCTGATCGACACGCTGGCGTTGATGGAGCCGGATGGTGGGCGGAAATGTACCCAAGTCCCTTCCTCGGATACCGTCCAATTCAACTGTTTAGCGGAGGCCGAACCTTCCTGGTCTCCAGTGCCCCCATTGGTTCTCAGATATCCACGCCAATCTTCGATCTGCCCTGTGGTGTTGAAAATAAGAAAAGTACTGGTCTTGTGGTTTGGGACAGGAAGTACTGTTGACAGAAGCTGAGGCACCTCTACGTACTGACTGGCTTTGGTCGAAGGTCCGCCTCCAGCTGAACAAATCGATATTGGCCAATATTTAGCCTCTTCAGCGGCTTTGGGTGCGGAAGCTATGCATTTGAATGGCCGGCCCTCCCATAGCGGCCAGTAGTCGGGTTTGAATAGTGCGGTTGATCTGGGAATCCTGAAGGTGCTTCCGATAGTCAGATCATCAAACCGATTAGCCAGGACGCTTGCTCTCGCATCAAGATTTTGCACCATTGCCGAAAACACAATGTCCATGTCGGGAAGCTTCGGCCGTGTGCACACCACCCTTGAGTCGAACACGACACTAGGGCCTTCATACCTTCGCAAATTCGTGCGATCAACAACACTAGCGAATGGCAGAATTGCTCGCAGCGCTGTCCCCGAGTCTTCGAATCTATCTACATCAACATCTGGGACAGAAGCATTCTTATGCTCGGCAAAACGGAAATAAGTGTTGGGATGAGAATTCCAGATTTTTGATCCTTTGAGGGTGCCAACTCCAGAGCTATCACTAAGGTCGGTGACAGTGCCGATGCCAATCCCTTCTTCCGGTTGGCTACTGCCGTAAATCGATATAATAGTCCTTTGGGGTGCAGTGATGTTGGTGTTCTTGAAATCGATCAGAAGTGCCGTTGACGTGAAGTTTGAGGCTCCGGTCAGAAAGATTGCAAGGCCGATAGCAACTGCAAAGGGCGTCGTCAATGTTTTTCTCGATGCCAGATTATACGGAGATGTGGACACAGCCCTGAGCATTGAAATGAGAGGGACCGAGATCATAGGTACGCCAGTTCTTTCGATCAGAAGGGAGGCAATCATGCCAGTGAGTATGCCCATATGAAATCCAAGACAGACACGAATGACAGCGGCTGTGACAGTCACCGTCACCGACGTCCAATCCCCATGGATTATGAGATCCCACAGTTGACCATTGTCAATGTGTCCAGCTTGAGCGCGCATCGATGACCGCCAGATGTGGGCAAGCAGAGCTATGCCCATTACAATGCCGATTGTTCCCAGGACTAGAACGCAAATGGCGAATACACCAAGTGCGTTCCATCGAGCTGGGAACGAGATATTTGTTGGCATCATTCTTGTAGACTCATCTTCGTTCAATAGAGATGTTTCGGCATGAGGCTCCAACTGATTGGCTATATGCTCCGTGACGTCCTGTTGCTGAAGTGTTCCATGCGGGCTCTGTAAAGCTCCCTGGCGTGGACTAACAGGTGCCGATGGTGAGTTTTCGTTGTGCAGGTGGGTTTCTTCGACCGGAAAAGTCCGGGAACAAACCTCGAGACTGCTGATGTCGGATTCGCGGCTGCGGGGACGTTGCGGTGGTACTAAAGGGTCCATGTTGAGTGTAGAAACGATTGTGTTGAAAGTAATAAGAGTAGGGTGGGGACGGAGATAACAGCAGAAGGTAAATTTCTGCAGACTCACATTGTGTTTGAAGAGAAAGAAAGCCGTCTGCCAAGCGAGGCGGGGTTTGATCTTGGCAAGAAGCTGAAATGTTGTGTAACCAGCGAGAATCAGAAGGGTGTTGGTGATTGGTATCGCTAGAAATGCCAAGTCTCATGCTGAGTTATTTCAACATCACAGAACTTGCTTTTTCTAGCCTGACCCAGCCCCCAACAGACGCAAGCACGCCGTCGTGAAACGTCGGCAATAGTGAAAGATGCAACGCTATCAGTCGTCTGGGAGTCATAAAACCTTTTTGACTCCATCGGAGGGAGAGCTTGTTCTAAGCCCAAGGGACAAAACGGCAACTAAATGACATTGAAACAGTGCTTCCCAACAGTATGTCCACCATGTCTGCTGGAGCTCTGCTCACACCTTCGCTCAGCCAATACCGGATACGTCGAAAGAAGGCCCCTTTCAAATCAACTTGTGCGGCACGTTCTCAAATGTAACAACACGCAACTTTGACATACGGCTGTGTTTCCACATGGACGCCTAACGAAAAGGCCGCAAGTCCAGTAATCATGTCGAGACGACAGAATAAGGGGGTTTATTTTTCAATGCTCATGCTGGATTACTATGATCTATCCACAAGATGAATATTCAGACCGTTAATTTAAATCGACTACCTCTCATCTGTTTTATACTCTTCATGCATCATCGCAATATTAGTCGATCTTATTATTCCTTCGATATTTGTTGATGGATGATGTCTATGTCTACTCGTCCTCAATTACAAGAATGTTATTGTGAAACATAATAGGTACCTTGGTTTGCCACACTTACCCCGCCTCAGCCCAACTTCAACCATACACCCATTCAAAACCATCTAGCTGTCTACTAACACCCGAATCCCCTTAGTACCTGGCCATGGAGACAGAATCGTGTTCTCTGCATAGAACGCGACGTCGCGTACCGAGGTATCAACCAGTCGCAGCTTATGTCTACGGATGAGGGTAGCAAATCCGATATACAGTTCCGAGTACGCCAGGTTCAATCCAAGACACATCCGCGTACCCCGCCCGAAGACTGTTAAATAATGAGTGAGCGGATGAATGCCATCAGGCCCCCGGGGGTCACCGAGCCAGCGGCCCGGCCGGAAGACGGTCGGGTCTGGGAATACGGTCTCGTTCATGAGCATGTGGTATTGATCCATGCTGACGGCGACATTAGCTGGGATGATGGTGCCTTTGTAAACCCAAGGGTTTGCCGGGTTGCGGTTGATGCGGACTAAGCGTTCGATGACGCCCATTCCCATTCTTAGAGCTGGAGATGAATTAGCATGACTAGATAACTTCTGATTGAAGATGAGAGCCGGAGCTAGGGGCTGCGGGCGTACATACTTTCTTTGACAATTGCGGTAAGATAGGGAAGTGTTTCCAATGTCGCCCACGGGGGAATCTGATTCGCATCGGGTATCGCGCTTTTCAGCTCATTTTCCAATTTAGCATAGACGTCGGCATCGTGCAAGATGTAGAAGCTGCCCAAAGCTAGCGTCCAGGCAGTGGTCTCAAGTCCGGCACCAATAAGTGATTCGGCCTCGTGCTGCATGCGCTTATGTTCGAGTTCCTCACTGGGGAGGCTGGAGGCTAGCATCTCATGGAAAACAGTTGCGTGACCGGTCTGCCCTAGTCGCGGCTTCTCATTGACGCCACCAGTAGCTTGATGGCTAGCGCGGATGGTGGCAGTTTGTCGAGACATTTCCTGATGTATCAAGTTCAGTACAATGTGGGGTTAATGCAGGCAAAGAGCTCGTGAAGCTTACCTCCCGGTACGCAATGATGGGCTCAAACGGCGGAAACAATCGTTTCGCGAGCCAGTATGGCAGACTATCAGTTGCCGCCCCCAAGATTGGCAGGTAGCGAGTGACATGAGACCAGTTAGTGACCCGCGTGATGGCTCCCGTGAAAGGGGCGCGAAATTCCGGGGACAAATGTAGGTCTAGCGGTGAACCAAAGACGAGGTCCATGATGTTGTCGGCAGCGAAGCAACGCCAGACGTCGTGAAGATTCAGCACACGCCCAGTACCAGAATATTCAGTAGTTAGACGGCGTGAGATAGTATTCATCAACGCCTGGATGTCACCCGTCTGCTCGCGTACCTTGGACTTTGCGAAGAAGGGGCTGATGGCTGCGCGGCGTATCTTGTGTAGCTCATGGCGGGCTGTGCTGAACGTTGCGCCTGGGATCCCGAAGCGGTTCTCGAGCCGCTTGAGCTTATCATATGGCTTGCTCGTCGGATACAACGTATCGAAGAAGTCAGGATCGTCGATGTGCAGTTCATCAGGGTTGATGCGCACAATAGGTCCGTACTTCTCGTGCATGCGTTTTATAGCGAACGGAAACTGTCCACCGCCCTTGGGGACCAGGTCGAAGTATGCTTCATACAGACCTGTCAGGGCGGCCAGCTTCGGGCCGGGGAACTTGGCGATGAGGCTGAAGTAGAGTCTGTAGATGCTGACCCAAGTGACGTAGCTAAGTCCTAGCACGAGAACCGTCACTGAAGCTGTCGAGATGAGATCTAACCCAGGCTGAAACACATTGGCCAAGGGCCTTCGAGCCGAGTCGTTGAAAGACTCCATCAAATCTTTGTTTATGCTTCTGATAGGGGTGCCAAGGTAGTAAAAAGCTGTGAGGTAGCAACCAGTCAATCGTGATAGCGTTTTCACAATGACGATACTCTGGATAACAGTCTATATTAGCACGACGACAAGGCGCCACGCAGGCCTAGGCGTTTCCCAATAATTGTACCTGATCACCAGATTCAGCATTACTATCAACCATTAAAGATACACCCAAGTAAGTCAGACTAAGCCCTATCATTCCCAAGTCATCAATTCACCCTCTGGACTAATGTGTTCTTTGCCTTTTAGCATGTCCGGTCATGCCTACACAATACATCTGACGATTGATCCTCTCTTTCCAGCCGATCAAGGTCTAGTACGCATGACGGCATGTAATCGTGCAGCGCTGAGGCACAAGTTCGCGCTTGTAAGACACACCCCCACGCCGCATCATGCTGACTTAATAGAGGCCAGACCTTGAATGCCTTGTAAATACAGGGATTCCATGCTTACGACCTGCATTGAGCAACTAGCCACCGTCCCGTCCCGTGCCTCCAGCCTGCATATGTGAGCAGCGGGCGCCACAGCCGTTTACCCGGCTGAATACGAAAGGCCCGAAGAAGCCATCCCGTAAATCCTCCACTCACACAGCGTCTGCTGTACTCTCTGTCGATGTACGCAATCAGGCTTAGCTGCATCGTGCTTACCGAGCTGCAAGGTCCTTACGATACAGCCGTTGGGAATCTGATCCCTACATATCAACGCCCGCCATGTCTCTCTTTTATTTGCGCTTGCTTAGAAATTCCGAGGCGGATACAAAACTGGTGCGGATGCAAGAATGAATCTCCCCGAAGTACCTAAATCCTCCGCGTCCCTGACGCCGGAGTTCTCATCGTAACTCACTCGGTCTACTCGCTTTCTCATAATTACCTCACCAACAGGAACACCCCTCGCTTCTCTTCAGCAGCAGCATTCCGAGGCCACCAACGAAAAGCCGCCATGGCACCCTTTTCTAGTCTCCGCGCTACTCTCACGCAAATCTACCCGCCCAAGCCCACCTTTACCGAGGCTGATGTGCCCGCCAACTCGCAGCGTGGTCGAGTATTCATCGTGACGGGCGGCAATGCGGGTATCGGCTTAGAGTTGACCAAGATCCTCTATGCAGCGGGTGCTACTGTCTACATTGCATCGCGCTCTAAGGTAGGATGGTTACAGGCAAAACAAGTCAAGAGAATCGATCCGCTAATATGACGTAGGACAAGGTAGAAGCTGCGATCAAAGACATCACGACGAAATCCGGCAATTCCACAACGAGTGGCCAACTGAAGTTCCTGCATCTGGACTTGAACGACCTCACTATCGTCAAAGCTGCAGCCAAAACATTTGCTGAGCAAGAATCTCGCCTAGATGTGCTCTGGAACAACGCCGGCACAGGTGCCAACGCCGTCACCCCGGGGCAGCGCACCAAACAAGACCTTGAGCCGATGATTGGTTTCCACTGCGTCGCGACCTTGTTCTTCACGCATCTTCTCGTGCCGCAATTGCGCGCCGCAGCGAGCTCGTCCCCCGCCGGGCAGACGCGCGTCGTCTGGACGTCTAGCGGTCTCGCGGAGGCTGGCTCGCCACCGAACGGCCTCGACTGGGCCGTAATCGACAAGGGGACGAACAAGCCGATGCAGAACTACGGCGCGTCCAAGGCGGGGACGTGGTTTCTGAGTCGCGAGTTCGCGCGCAGGCACACCAAGCAGGACGGCATCGTGAGCGTGTGTCTGAACCCCGGATACCTAAAGACGGCGTCCTTTGACGGCACGCCGGCGCCGGTGATGATGATCATGAACGCGGTGATGTTGTCAGAGCCCCTCTACGGCGCGTACACTGAGCTGTTTGCTGGATTGTCGCCCGAGGTGACGCCCGAGAGCAGCGGGTCGTATATCATCCCCTGGGGTCGCATCCGCGCGAATGCGGCTACGCCGCGACAGGATTTAATAAAGGCAGGAGATACCAAAGAAGAAGGAGGCCTGGGATATGGAGAGAGGCTCTGGGCTTGGAGCGAGGAGAAGTGGGCACCGTTTGCTTAGGAAAGGCGATGTCAGATATGCAAGGGAGCGGATACAGAGAGATACACGTGCTGCATTGGTTCGGTTAGCATTCGCACGCAATCTTGTAGGATTCAATGCAATCAGTTTGCGGCGCAGCTCTGACCAAACGGAGAAATTCCTCCATCTGGTGTGGATGACACGGAACGGGATTCCTCCTGGGATCCCGGAGAGGGCCGAGACCTCCAACAGGAAAGCCAGCTACGCCAATTTCCTGCAGAAGGAACACACCGTTAGTGGACCTATTGCATCTGGCCAACAGCCAAGACATCATCTATCTTGATAGTGCCCGCCAGGCAACAGCCAGCCAGCCACCAGCCCGCCATGAAGCGGCAGGAAGGCTTCCCTGTTAGCTACGCGGCGGCCCGTTGGATTCTTCATCTTCTATCTCCGAAGGCGTGGCGGCAAAGAGCATTCACGAAAGCTGTCTTCAAGACAGCATGTTTTAGTGCTCTGGAGAGATAGGAAGACTCAGCCTTACGGGCTGCCGTGCTCCCGAGCCAAAACCCCCACAATCGTTCTCACGTCAGCCTGCCAAGTCTTTTATTGTCGTACTGAATTGTCCGGAGACCGTGTGGAATTCCAAGACGACCCTTTCGGTGGCCAAGTATACTGAATTTAAGATCGCACTGCCAGGAATCAGGTGCCTCTTCGGATGATGCGGTTCCACGACGTTCCCGCCCGGAACACAATGCAACTCAACTTGCCATCTCCCACAACCATCAGCGAGCGCCGTCGGCTGCAGAACCGCAATGCGCAGCGCAGATTCCGCCGTATGTCTATCTGTGTCTCTACTTGCAGTATTCGTCACAGCATCACTAACTAGGTTGGGGTTTGCCATCCCCTTTGTGAAGAACGACGCGAGCAGCAGCAACAACAGCAGCAGCAGCAGAGTGCCACCATGGCAGCCAGTGGTGACCAGTTCTTGAACTCTGAGCCCATCCCATTACCTTTCGAACTACAACATGATCCGAGCGAGACGACTCCTTCCTATTTCGATGTCATCAAGTCCCAAGAGAACAGCTTCAGCTACGACTTGAATATCGAACATCTTCTTCAGAATAGCACAAATACATCGACAGCAGCGCGAACCACAACACAAGGGCTTGGTACCAGCGAGATTATATCCCCATCATATCAGTACTCTTCAGCATCACCCTCCTCTCGTTCCCCCTCACACGGTTCCACCTCGACCCCCCGACAAAGCCCATTCGAACAATTCTCGCCGTCATCTTCATTGACACCCAGCGCGACGAACGACAACCATCACAGTATTGTACCTCACGGAACTAGAGGTTATCTTTCTCCATCATCAACTACTCCAACAATACCTCCGACTCCCCAGAAGCCTGCCTCCACATACGAGTACCTCGGCGTTCTTCATATCGCAGCCCAAAAAGGCCATGACCGCATAATCCAGATGCTGCTGAGCCATCATGGCATGGACTGCAACGCCCCGGACAGCGAGGGCCGCACGCCTTTGATGCACGCCGTGGTTGCCGGCCACGCGCCGGTGGTGCGTGCGCTTCTGACCGCCGGCGCCCGCTGCGACGCCGTCGATAACAAGCAACGCTCCGTGTTGCACCTAGCCGTGCTCCACCGGAGAGAGCCGGTGTTGCGGCTGTTGCTGGCGGAGATCGAACAGGGGGTTGTCGACGGGGTACATCCGATTGGGCCAGGGGAAGCTCGGTTGGCCTGTCTCTTGGATGCGTACGACGCGGACGGGAACACGCCGTTGCATCTGGCCGTGACGGAGGGGTTCGAGGCAGGGGTTGTCATGTTGGTTCGGAGCGGGTCCGATCTAGAGGTTGAGGCCAGAAGATGTTAGACATGATGGATCCATATACAAGACGAAGAGTCCAAGAACACCTAGAAAGATGATAGACAGCGTGTGTAAAATACGATAGATAGCGAAAGCGATGTTTAGTTTTGAATACACATTTTACTCAATATAAATTGATGCAAACTTCGAACCCTTAACGGTCAAAATGTCCTGTGACAGACTGAATGAAGTTCTTTAACACTAGTACATTGAACGCGAAGATGATGGCTGATACTTGAAGGTCTGACAGCTCATCGTCAATTAAGCACCTCACCGAAGTTACTGTGGTCATGGCAAAACAAAATTTTCATAAGAAACTCAACTGACATAAATTGCTACTAATTGCTCCCCATTGCACAATGTTTGGCTTCAATAACGATGTTTACATATTATACAGGCCTCATGTATCACCATCAGAATCTAGCACCATTAATCAAGTCCGACACAACCTTCCCTCTCCATCCGCAGCCCACACCTCGCTTCCCACAGCGGAGACGGCGTAAAAAAAATCCTGGGGATCATACTTCTTCTTAATAGCCACCAGTTTCTGGTAGTTCTTTCCATAAAATTGGCCTTGCCAATCTCGCTGAGCGAAGTTGGCTTCGTTGAGATACGCCCCCGAGTTCGGCGTCACGGCCTCGATGGTCGGGAGCACACGATCGAGCAGTTCCTTCTGCCATCCAGGGACTGGATCCCACGACTGACCCCAGGCCCAGGCCGTGCCGACAAGGCAATTGAGGGACGTGTCGCGCCACGCGGGCAGGACGGCGTTCTTGGCGATAGGGGGTACACCTTGGGCGGTGGTGGTGTTGATGGCGGTGCATGCCAGGTAGAAGGTGCCGCCAGTCGTGATGCTGCGCATGGCGGACATGACTCCGGTGAGGTTGGCATTGAGGTTCGCGCGAGTGATGAGCCGGCCGCCTTGCGCAGCGACGAGAGAAGCGTCTTGGAGAACGGGCCATACGTTGGTAGCGAGGATGTCGTAGACATTGCTGGTGCCAAAGGTGTTCAGACCAAGCGACTGGGCGCTGAGGCCGTTCTGCTGAGACAACGCCGCCAGCATCGGCTGCATTAGAGTGTTCAGCTCCGTCTGGTTGTGACTGGGCGCAATCATGGCAATGATGTAGAAGGTGTTGTTCGTGACGGAGTATGTCACGTAGACGCCCTGGTCAAGGAGAGGAGGTAGCTGCGCATGAAATGTTGTCACCGCGTTCCAGTACGCGTCTTCTGTGTTGCCCGTGGACGCGATGCTGAAGGAGTAGGAGGCCGCGCCGGTCGGGGCATCGGGGAAGACCCTCGTCGTCATCGACACGACGACCCCGTACGTGCCGGGCCCGCCGCCGCTGAGAGCCCAGTACAGATCAGTGTTCTTCTCTGGAGTCGCGGTGAGGCGCTGGCCTGTGGCTGTGATGACCTCCCATTCGAGTACATTGTCAGCCCCGAGACCGTAGATCCCCGACAGAGATGAGTGCCCGCCGCCCTGTGTGTATCCGCCCACCAAGCCGACCGTCGGACAGGAGCCAGCAACCACGCGGTAGCCCCCGTTCTGGTGCGCGAAGGTGGCAGCCTCCCCGCCTTGGACGCCGGCGCCGAGCTTCACAGCTGGTCCCTTGTAGTAGCTACTCTTGTAGGCGGGGATGAACGTCTTGTCTTTCAGGTTGTGTGTCCATAGAGAAAGGGCTCCCTTGCCGGTGCCTTTGCCATTCTGACTGTTGTTTCACCGAGGCATGGTCAGCTCTACATAACCTGCGTGCCACGTATGGAGATAATCCGAGCTATCAAAGAGAGGGGAACATACTCGTGACCGGTGTTCTTGATTACAAGACGCACATTGTTCTGCTGCGCGAACTTCAGCCCAGAAATGATATCGCTGGGGCCCGTCACATTGATGGAGTAACTGGCATAGTTTCCGAGCTCGCAAGCGGATGACCGAGGTGTGAACGGGACGCAAGACTGGTTTTGGAACCATGGCGACAGGAACTCGGCAGGGTAAGGAATCTGCAGATTCGGCTGTCCCCACTGCTGTCGCAACGAGGTGCAGGTGTCATCGGAGTAGGTAGGATCATGACACGAGTGGGCGAGAGGGTTCGTGGCCAGGAGACGTCCTCCCACGGTTGCATTGAGACGGTTCCAAGCTGAGGAGCTGGGCCAACCAGGGTCCCCGGAAATGTAACGACATGCAGACGGTCGCGGGTAGGTCGCTGCAAGAGCGGTCGAAGCGAGGAGGAAGAGGAGAATGATCTTCATGGTTTCGGTGTTTCTGCAAGCCAAGAAGAGCGAGTCAGAGTTTCATTGGTGACTGGTCCGGGTTACAGGTAGCCTCAAGAAGCCCTACGAGGCAATTGCATGTTGTTTGCATCAAGCTCTTTATATGAAAGCTAACAGCTAGGAGCCTTGCTACGGCCCTTACACACTGATTTTCTATTTACGAAAGCTGAGATTGAATGGGGTCCTTTGCGCCGCTTCGCGTCCACGCGAGAAATCAATATTCTCGTAGGATTCATGGCATGACTTCAGAAGGGAGAGTCCAGATACCAGAGGTGTTGGACGCGAGCAGCCCCCAGCGCCGAGCCATCCGGATCCTGATTCCGAAGGGATGCTCGGTGTGTTCGTTATCAGGGTCCATAGGCACACCTATTGCCTGCTTATGTGCAGATAAGCATTTGTTGAGGCACGCAAAGAGCCACTCCTTGGTACGACTACCTTAACTAAGAAGGGTGTCCTTTCTCTAGCCGAGACTCACTAGTCTACGGCACGGAAGGACTTTTGATAAACGTGCCGATTGATAATGATGACCATTATGTCTTTCTCCAGCTTCCCACACACAAGGTGCTTCGCCCCGCGCCGGATTACCTGCATGTAAGCATGCAGCTAGGATAAGCACGCGTCAACTAGTCCGCGGACGCATGCCAAGTCGATTTCAGGAACGTGGAAGCGATCAAACAAAATTATTCCATTGGGTGCCATAATAACATAGTAATCAATCATTCGTGTGCCGCACATGATAACAGCCAAGAGGATTCTAGAACAGCAAAAGACACAAACATGATCCAGCTTAGGCTCCCAAAACCTCACGCAGGAAGGCAACTTGCGCATCCAGCACCCTTGCAAAGTCGTCGCCACTCAGCACATCCATGTGCCCCCTGTCCGGAACTACCAGGTGGCGCTTAGGCTCCTTCAACCGGTCGTAGATCTCGGTCCGCTGAAGCTCTGCGGGCGAGACCACGTCATGCTCCGGTGTGACCACCATAACCGGTGTTGGAGAAACGTAAGGAATCAGTCCCATCGGCTGAAAGGCAGCAATGTGGTAGTAGCTGCCCAGCGTCGTCTCCAACTCAAAGGTTGGCTGCAGCTCTTTCGCCCCCGCCATCATCTTGAAGCCGTTCACGTCGAAGCCCTTGCCGAAACCCGCCGGGTTCTCCCCCTCGGCCGTAAGCATGGGGATGTAAACGGGCTTGTTGCCTGCGGCGCGCGACTCGCGATCACGAAGCGCCTTTGCTAGCACTCGAGGCCACTTCTCAGGGGGGAAGTCCCAGATCGTCAGCGGGCACATGGCCACTACGGCTTTTGCGCGTTTGTCCAGCGAAGCCGCGATGAGGGCCAGCATGCCGCTGTACGAGAAGCCCCAGTAGGCGATGCGCGCCGGGTCAACCAGCGGGTGGCCTTTGAGGAATGTCAAGGCATCGTGGTAGTCCTCGACGTTTCGCGAGGGATGAATTTCGTTGCGTGGTGTACCGTCACTTAGCCCGATAGAGCGGGGATCGTAGATGAGGACGGTGAAATCGAATTTCTGGAAGTACTCGGCGACTTCCGCAACCATTGTCTCTTTGGTGAAATTAAACTACGGGAGGTTAGGGCTCTGTGTCTTCAAGTTTTGAACGTCCAAGGGATGAGAGGACGTACTCCGGGAGTCGCAATAATGGCTGCTCCTCGCTCTTTTGCTGGGTAGAGCCAGCCACGAAGGACGAGACCATCAATGGTTCTGAACTCGACGTCTTCGCGAGCAGCCATGGTGCAAGGTTGAGTGTTCACGAGAATTGAAGTGTAGTTTCCAAAAAAGGATATGACAGATAGTGATTCTCTGGGATTCTTTCTACTCCCTATAGATAGAAGGAATCCTTAAGATGACCACACGCGAGGGCTGTATTGACACGAAGGGGAGCCAAGGTCTCTTCAGTCTCATTATCTCCATCTCAACAACAACACAACCCTCATGTTCCACGCCTGCATGATACGTAACCGGCATATCGGTAAGCAGTGATGCTTCTGCGAGCCCTGAAGTGAGAGGCAGGAGCAAGTCATTCGTACCGTCACCAATTGGATTCCATGGATAACCACAGTCGAGTGGCGTCTCATGCCCATGGACGCTCCTTGATCTCATAATCATTGAACGTCTCCGCTTCACATGTAATCTCGACCAGCCTGGCTGTCACTCTATCTTGTAATTGCTTACATTGCATCTCATGCTTACATTGCATCATCGATTGCCAATAATCGTGCATACGCGGGCAGAACTGAATAGCGACATACTAGGATAATCGATTTGCATCTCCAGAACCATCGAGAGCAGTCAGTCTTGTAAGATAGAATCGATGAGCCTCAGAATGAGAATTGTAGTCTCAATAGCTCTTCACGAAGCCTTTTTGATAGACTATCTAAACCAGATCCACCCGACAAGCCCCCAGTTCGCTCTCCGCCGCTTCTTCATCCAACAACTAATCACAAACTCACTTTTCCCTCACTCAACTTCATCATGAGCATCTCATCAGACACCAAGCAGACCCCTGCATGGTCAAGTGATAGCGGCAACTCATACGCCATGGTCAACGATGGCGCCCAGCGGAACCATACACAAACACCCGTTGCCGTCGTCGGCATGGCCTGTCGTCTCCCCGGCCACAGCAACTCACCCACCCTACTCTGGGACTTTCTCCAACGTGGCGGCATCGCAAAGAACGAACCTCCAGCCACGCGATTCAGCTTGTCCGGACATCATGACGAGCACCGCAGGCCAAGAACGATGAAGAGTCCCGGTGGCATGTTCATGGAGGACGTCGACCCGGAGGTCTTTGACGGGCAATTCTTCAACATCAGCCGTGTTGACTGCATAGCCATGGATCCGCAGCAACGTATTCTTCTCGAAGTTGCGTATGAGTGCTTGGAGAACGCGGGTATCCCGCTTGAAGCAATCAGTGGCAAACGAGTTGGATGCCTTGTCGGCACAAACATCGTGGGTAAGTGACTTACCTCATGATACCTTGCCTTGGTTCGAACCGATGTTACATGTTACTGACATTGCGTACTTGATAGACTATGCCTCTATGCAGAGTCGTGACCCCGAGAACCGTCCAGAGTCCGCGACGATAGGTGTCGCCTGGTCCATTTTGAGTAATCGGATCAGTCACTTCCTCAACATCCACGGCCCCAGGTAAGTTGGAGATGGCAACCAGCCTGAGTGCCTCTGAGCAAAGCATACCGGCAGCTGACTCTCGTAATAGTATGACAGTAGACTCGGCATGCTCTGCCAGTCTTGTCGGCGTGGAAGTTGCCTGCCGTTACCTTGACACCCTCCAGGCAGACGGCATGCTGGTATCCGGTGCCAGTCTCTGGCTGACTCCCGAGCACAACGAAGAGATCGGCATGATGCGCATGACACAGTCAGCAACCGGCCGATGCCACAGCTTCGATGCCAAGGCAGACGGTTATGCCAAGGCAGAAGGCATGAACGTTGTCTACCTGAAGCGTCTTGACGATGCCCTGCGGGACGGCGACCCGATCCGCGCCGTCATCCGCGGCACCGCCACCAACAGTGACGGCCGAACACCTGGAATCGCCAGTCCCAGCGCCGAGGCCCAGTCGGCTGCCATCAGGGCGGCATACGCCAACGCTGGCATCAAGAACTTCAACGATACACAATACCTAGAGTGCCACGGTACCGGCACGCCTGCCGGAGACCCGATTGAAGTCAGGGGTGCCGCCTCCGTTTTCGCAGGCACCCGCGAGGTCGGCCAGGACCTCGTAATCGGATCCATTAAGAGCAACATCGGCCACTCTGAGGCCGCGGCAGGCTTGTCGGGTTTGATGAAAGTCGTACTCGCGCTCGAGCATGGCATCATCCCCGGGAACCCGACCTTCGTCACCCCTAACCCCAACATCGATTTCGCGGGCTCGCGTGTTCGTCCCACGCGCATGTCCATCAAGTGGCCAGAGACATCTTTGGACGTCCGCCGCGCAAGCGTGAACTCATTTGGTTTCGGTGGCTCAAATGCACACGCCATCTTGGAAAACGCCCCCTTTGCGACCCACGTATCCTCCTACAAGGAGATCACCTCGGACTTCTTTGGTGATGACGATGATGATGAAGACGTGATCGTCGCAGAAGATGCCCCGTCAAAGGTACTCGTCTTGTCTGCGAATGATCAGTCGTCGCTGAAGAGCTACATCAGCGCGCTCTCGGGGCACCTGATCAACCCCGGAGTTTCGGTCGACATTGACGACCTGGCGTATACGCTCTCAGAGCGCAGAAGCCACCACTACTACCGCGCCTTCCTGACAACAAACTCCAGCAGCAGCATCGATCAAGGGAAGATTCAATTTGGTCAGAAGGCTGCCTCGAAGCCGCGCGTTGGGTTCGTCTTCACCGGCCAGGGAGCGCAGTGGCCGCAGATGGGATCCAGTCTCGTCAAGGCTTTCCCGCAGGCGAGGCAGGTGATTGAGGAGTTGGACCAGGTCCTCCAGAAGCTTCCTGATGCGCCATCCTGGAGTTTGCTTGCTGAGCTGACCGAGGAAAGAAGCTCTGCGGCCCTGCGACAGCCAGAGTACTCCCAGCCTCTTGTAACAGCGTTGCAATTGGCCATCCTCGAAGTGGTGAAGGAATGGGGTATCAGTCCCGAGGCCGTGGTAGGACACTCATCTGGGGAGATTGCTGCTGCCGCCGCTGCCGGCCTGATCACACCAGACGACGCCATCAAGATTGCCTATTACCGTGGTCAAGCCACCAAGAGGTTCCCTCCCAAGGAGCCACTGGGAATGTTGGCTGTTGGTGTCGATGTCGAGACGGTCGAGAAGTACATCGAACCAGAGAGCAAGGTTCAGATTGCCTGCTACAACAGTCCTAGCAGTCTTACTCTCTCTGGCGCTGCCGCAGCATTGAAGTCTATCGAGGAACGCATGAAGCAGGATGGCCACTTTGCCAGGCTGTTGCTGGTCGATGCTGCGTATCACTCGGACTACATGGCGCCAATTGGAGAGGTTTACGAGAAGATGCTGAATGATAGCATCAACACATCTCAGAGCAAGCCGACGGCTAGGATGTTCAGTTCTGTCACCGGTCAGGTCCTGACCGAGGCGCCAGATGCCGCGTACTGGAAGAGCAACATGGTTTCCCCCGTCCGTTTCACCACGGCGGCCAAGGAGCTCCTCCGAGACACACAAACTGGAGTCGATTTCCTGATCGAGATCGGTCCAAGCAACGCTCTCTCAGGTCCCATCGCGCAGATCAAGAAGACCCTTTCGGGTGCGGCAGCCGACGCGCTGTACACCTCGGCTTTGAAGCGTGGGCCAGATTCAATCCAGTCCTTGTACAACGTCGCGGGCCAACTCTTCCTCCTCGGCGGGACGGTTGATCTCAGGAAGGTCAACCGAACTCACGAGTCGAGGACGCCGTCAGTTATTGTTGATCTGCCCAACTACTCGTGGAATCACTCCCAGCGGTACTGGCACGAGACGCAGGCCAGCCGCGACTGGCGCTTCAAGAAGTTCATCAACCACGACCTCCTTGGATCGAAGATGAACGGCACCGCGTGGCAGTCTCCCATCTTCCAAAAGACTCTCCGCCTCAGTGACATGCCCTGGCTGCGGGACCACATGATGGGAAACCAGATCATCTTCCCGGGAGCGGGCTACTGTGCCATGGCGGTGGAGGCCATGTACCAGGTGTCCATGGTGACGAAGTGGGATGGAAAGGAGCCGTCTCGGTACCAGTTCCGCTTCCGTGACATCCGCTTCCTACGCGCCTTGGTGCTCGAGGAAGATGAGCCTGCTACGTACACGCTGACCCTGACACCGGCGCGAGGAGGATCGATCCGCGACTGGTTTGAGTTCCGTGTCTGTTCGACCAAGGACACGGTCTACACTGAGCATTGTGCCGGCTTGATCTCTGTGGAGACTGACTACAAGGAGACGCCGGCCCCTAGCGGCTCTCTCAAGCCCTTGGAGCTCGCCACGCCTGCCAGCATGATCTACAAGGCGGTTCGAGAGTCTGGCTACAACTACGGTCCTTGCTTCCAGAAGCATCTTCTCTTCGAGGCCACCATGGGCGTGACCGAAAGCCGCTCGACTGTGGCAATGGATCCCCCGCCCTCCACCTACGGACAGTCGTTCTATCCCATCCATCCGGCCAGCATTGATGCCTGCTTCTATATCGGTATCCTGGCCATCTCCAAGGGTGACATCCCCCTGGTGGGAGCCGTACACGTCCCGCAGATCCTGAGCAGCCTCGTCATCCCCATGCGCCGAGAACAACCCGCGGAGGCGATCGCCCTGGCCTCGGCTCGCTTCCTGGGCATTGGACGGGAGGATCTCCACCGCAACTACGGCTCCGACCTGTCTCTATACGACCCCAAGGACGGGTCGCTCATCTTCGAGATGAAGGGGTTGACCACGCGCGACATCGAGACCAGCGAGGAGGAGGGCGCCAAGCACCTCTTCACCCACCTGGCGTGGGAAGCCGACCTCCCCCTGCTACTGTCCGCACCGGAGCCCAAGCTGCGGCAGTTCTTGAGGGACAATGACAAGACGACGCAGGACTTGATTGACCTTGTCGCCCACAAGAAGCCAACGCTCAAGGTTTTGGAGGTTAATCTGAGCTCAACGGACGCGTCAAGCCTGTGGGTTCAAGAAGAGTCTAACCCCATCCGCGCCGCCGCATCTCAGTACAACTTTGCTGTGAGCGATCCCGCGACGCTGATCAGCGCCCAGGGTCAGCTTTCGACCCACGCCCCGTCCGCTCAGTTTGGCTTGCTCGATGTGAATAGCTCCGCTGCTATCGTGCCAGACGTCAAGTTTGACCTCGTCATCGTCAAGGCTTCGGACCGTATCGATGCAACGACGCGAGATCGGGCTCTGGCGAGCATCTCCCAGTCGGTACAGGCCGGTAGTATTGTGATCAGTGTCGGCCAGGTCTTCTCACTCAGCTCGCTGGGCAGTGCTCAAGCCCTCGATGATGATACTTCGATTGTCCATGTGCAAAGCGCCGAGAAGGCACAGGAGGTGGCCTTGCCGACTGTCAGCTTCATCAGCCTCACCGGCTCCGTCCATGAGGCGTCCAGCAAGATTCTGGGACACATCATCCAAAGTGGTTGGAATGTCCAGAAGCTCGCTGGTTCTTCTGCCGTCACCGCAGACCAGATCGTTCTTGTTCTTGACGAGCTGGTGTCGCCCATCATGATCAACCCAGATGCCAAGCAGTGGGACACTCTGAAGAGTCTCGTCCAGAAGCAATGCAGAATTCTCTGGGTTACTTCTGGCGCTCATTTAGACGTCACAAACCCCAACTCTGCGGCCGTCAACGGATTCTTCCGTACCGTCCGCGCCGAAGAGGGCGCCCGCCTCGTCAACCTGGATGTCGAGAGTCCTGCCGGAGATGCCACCGGCGCCGCCATCGTCTCCTGCCTCGACGTTCTCTCCCAGCCTGACCCCAAAGACCAGCTCGAAAGCGAGTTCGTCGAGCGCGGCGGAGTCGTTCGTGTCAGCCGTCTGCTGCCGAACTGGGAGATCACCAGGCTTCAGGGTCATCACCCCAGCGACCGCAAAACCGAGGTGCTGGACATTCACGCCAGCGAGACCATCATCAACATGGGTGCGGAGCGTCTGGGTGACATGGATTCCATCCATTACCACGAGGTGACGGCGGAGCCTCAGCCACTTGAGGACGGCTACGTCGAGGTCGAGGTTTACGCCGCTGGTCTGAATTATAAGGACGTCGTTGTAACCATGGGCATCGTTCCTGGTGACGAGCGCGAACTGGGCGGCGAGGCGGCTGGCATCGTGACGAAGGTTTCACCAAGTGTCACCTCTCTCACGGTTGGCCAACGTGTTGTGGTCTTCACCCCGGCGACCATTTCAAACCGCGTCCGTACCCGGCCTGGACGAGTGCATGCCCTCCCTGACTGGATGTCTTTCGAGGAGGCTGCCACTCTGTGTGGTGTTTACTTGACTTCCATCTACTCATTGTTCGATATGGCTGATGTGAAGGCCGGTAAGACCGTACTGATTCACTCCGCGGCGGGTGGTGTCGGCATCTCATCTATGCAGCTGGCTCAGTATGCTGGCGCGGAGGTAAGTTGCAGCAATTCCTTCTTGTGATACGGCTTTCTACTCTGGGGGCACTCACTGACACTTGCCCTCCACCAGGTCTTTGCGACTGTTGGTTCTCCTGACAAGAGAGAATTCATCAAGTCCACTTTCGGTCTAGAGGACGACCACATCTTCAACTCCCGCGACACATCTTTCGGTGACCAAATCTTGGCTGCGACTGGTGGCAGAGGAGTCGATATCATTCTCAACTCTCTCACCGGTGACATGCTGGATGAGTCGTTCCGCGTGCTCGCCGACGGAGGTATTATGGTCGAGATTGGTAAGAAAGATATCTTGGATCGCAACAGCCTTGCCATGGAGCCATTCGACCGCAACATCTCCCTGAGAGCCGTCGATATGTCTCACCAGAGAGCTCCTGATCATCTCATCGCCCGGTAAGCTTCTCTTTCTCTTACTGCAACATCATTCCACAGATATACTGACTGCTTTCTGTCAAGTCTCATGACCAAGCTCTTTGAACTCCTCGAGGGACGCCACGTCAAGCCAATCAACCCCATCCATATCTTCTCCTTCACCGATGTCGCCAACGCGGTGCGCTATCTGCGCGCGGGCAAGCACATCGGCAAGGTCGTCATTTCAGACGGTCCCGAGCCGAAGATTTCCGTTCCCGTAGGTTGCCATCCGTCTAAAAACAGAAACGACATTGTACAGAAACTTACACTGATTTGTAACAGGTTCGGCGCGCCCCGAAGACTCTCCACTTCCGCGACGATGCCACTTATCTCATTGTAGGCGGCCTCCGCGGTCTCTGCGGTGCGCTGGCCATCTATCTCGCCAAGAGTGGTGCGAAGCACTTGGCGGTTATCTCCAGAAGTGGGCACACAGACGAGAAGTCCCGTTCTATCGTCAAGCAGGTCAAGGCCCTTGGATCGAGCATCGATCTCCTGACAGCCGATCTGACCAGCAAGGGCGATGTCCAGCGGGCATTCAACCAGACGTCCTTCCCAGTTGGCGGCATCATTCAGGGTGCAATGGTCCTGCGGGTAAGTGTTTTCCTCGCAGACAATGACTGCACTTGTTTCTAACATCCTACTCCACTAGGACCGACCCTTTGACTCCATGACACTGGAAGAATACCACCAAGCCGTCGGCTGCAAGATCCAAGGCACATGGAACCTCCACGACGCAGCGGAGAAGCTTAGCCTCGAACTCGACTTTTTCACCATGCTCTCCAGCATCTCCGGCGTCATCGGGCAGCGTGGACAGGCTAATTATGCCGCCGCCAACGTCTTCCTGGACTCCTTCGCCGCATACCGCCGTCAGCGCGGGCAAGCCGCGTGCTCCATTGACCTGGGCGTCATCGAGGACGACGGTTTCATCGCCAACAACGACGGCTTCCAGGAGAAGCACTTTGACAGCCGGACCTTTAAGGGCATCAGCAACGGCCTTCTTCGGCAGATTCTCTACTTCTCGATCCTGCAGCAGGCTGGCAGGTTTCCGGGTTCGCCGTTGGCCACGCAGATGGTTACGGGCATCGTTGCGCCGCAGCCCGCTGACTCGGCGCTCTTGCAAGACGCCCGGTTTGCGGCGCTGCGAACCGGGTTGGCTGGAGGCAGGGCGGCTGGCGAGGGTGGTAACAGTGCCAACGCGGATGTGCAGGCGCTGCTGCTTCTACTGAAATCGAAGTCTGCTGAGACTTCGGCACAGATTACAGCGACAGGTATGCAACCCCGTCCTTCTTTTCTTCTCTGCCTTGGTTTTATATACGTGTACTAATCCGATGTTTCTCTTCAGTGGATGTCGTGAACAAGTGCTTCGTTCGCATGCTCCGGCTCTCGGAGCCGATGGACCCCGCCCGACCCCTTTCGGTGTACGGCATTGATTCACTGGCCGCGGTGGAGGTCCGCAACTGGGTACGCAACGAGTTGGGGGCCCTTGTTACCACAGTCGATATCATGAACGCGTCCTCTTTGTTGTCCTTCTGCGAGAAAATTGTTTCAAAGATTGTGGTGGAATAATTATTCGTGGTTTATGGCGTTCGGAGTTCGGTAGCAATGATCAGCAATTGTCAGAACAATCAGAGGAGCCTGCTGCTGGCCAATAAAATCTTTGTTGCAATTTCTAAATTCATCATTTGAAATTACTGTAGACCAAAACGCCATATTCGGTAAAGATAAAGATGTCCATGGATTAATACAGGTTAGGCATATTGGGCCTCCATGTTGGAGTACCTCGGTTGGCCAAAGCTGCAACGGCAGTCAAGTAAACACCAAGCATACGCGGCAGAGACTGGTCAGACCACGTACATTCGACATTACCCCAATCCCGAGCTGACAACTCGCACCAATAGACGATTCCGCTCACCTGATTTGGCGTGACCCAGGGCTTATCAGGTCGCATCACAAGCTGCCCAAGCTGCCGATCTGCTCACTCCGCGCTGGCGTCATCAAAATGGCCATGGATGCCGGTAGACACGCAATTCCGTCTTCTAAAACCTACAACCTTCGAGCACCTTAGCCGACTCCAGACATAAACTTCATCGCTCGATGTGATAGCATCCGCCAGAGATGGATGACCATGTACTAGTACCGACGCCGCCGGCGTCGGCGAGTGGCCACCCCAAGGATTTGGATTTCAGCACTACAAGAACGTTGGTGAGTCTTGCATCTATGAGCTTCTTTGGAATCCAGTCTAACACGGAGATCCCACCAGTATCCCGCGGTCAAGCACGCAGCACTGCCAGCAGATGGCGCAGGTCGCGATACCTTTTCCATCAAGCACCTCGTGCTCCTCCTCGCTTTCGTCCCCGCCTTCGCGACATGGAAACTATGTGGAGGATACAACACCTTGGCAGTCGCTTCATTTACCCTCTTAGTGCCCGTTGTCGCTGCATTCTGGTATGTTGCATCGTGCATCTCGCCTCCGATCAACGAGAAAGTTCAGAACCCCGGTCGGCCGGTCGAAGAATACATCACCTTCAAGAATGAGCACGACCGAGACAGATACTGGGGCAGGCATAAGATACCGATGGGCACTTTCACAAAGATTTATTTTGACGGTGAGGTGGATTTCAATGGTGATGCACTTGAAATCCTGGAGTGGAGGTATGACTGGGCGAGTTGGAGGTTCACGAGGGAGATGACGAGGTTCGTGGTGTTGTCGTGGCTTCCTGAAGTGATCTCGTCCTACCTATTTCCACGTGAGTTGCGTCATAGCGTGCGAAGGCAATCAACACCAGAGCATTGGCTAACTCTAACTTTAGGAGAAAGACAACTGGTAGAAGATCAGCGCGGTAGCGACTTTTACTCGTGGTTTCTTGGTCCACGATTGGCTTACACTTCAGGCATCATATCGGACATGAATATTGAGGAAACGCTTGAAGAGCTCCAAGACAACAAGCTTGCTGCGGTCTGTGAAAAGATCAACCTACAACCAGGAGACCGGCTTCTCGACATCGGTTGCGGATGGGGTTCCCTCGTAACCTTCGCCAGCGTCAATTACGGTGCCCTCGCGACTGGGCTTACAATTGACCCGTATCAAGCTGATTTGGGAAACTGGCGCCTCCAATCAGCAGAGATATCCGAAACCCAAAGCCGCATATGCAATCGGGTGTATGAGGGTCCCGACGAAAAGTATGACAAGATTGTATGTCTACAGTCATCTGGGCAGGAGGATTTGAAAGTGGCCGGATTCTTTGAGCGCTGCTATGAGATGCTCGCGGATGATGGGGTGTTTCATGTCGAGATCACCGCGTCGAGACGTGCGTGGCAATACGAGGATTTGGTCTGGGGGTTGTTCTTGAAGAGGCATGTCATTCCTTGGATGACGATGGGGTGGGACTTGGGGAGGTACGTGACTTCTCTCGAGGAGGCCGGATTTGAGTTTCAAAGGTACGACTTTCTGATATCATCTTGTTCATTTGGCCAAAAGGTGTGCTTACACACAACAGCCTCGACAACATCGGGCAGCATTATTCAGCCACCTTATGGAGGTGGTACAAGAATTGGACGGGCAATCGTGACAAGATCACAGCCAAGTACGGTGAAAAGTCATACCGGGTAAGTCTCCCACAAGAATCACCCCACGTTGCCTACAACGAAGTATGCTCATTAACTTAGATCTGGGAATACTTCCTTGCGATGGCGACCATTATATTCCGGCAAGGAACCATGGGTCGTTACCAGATTACGATGGTGAAGAATCTCAACGGAGTCCACCGTGCGGGTTTCCAGCAGACCCGGTTTTCTGTGGCTGAGGCGTTGGCCACCAGCAGAGCACAAGGGAAAAACAGGTTCCCTATTTGATACTCGGACTCCAATCGAACATATCAACTATGCGAACCGATCACTCCATAAGTAATAAGTAATCTGCGAGGCTTTTTAAGGGTGTTGTAATTTGCAAGCGTTGTCCCTTTATGCTGGAACAGGGGAAATAAGCGAGGCTACGGTTGTATTCGACGCGGAATTAGTTACGGGTGCACACGAATAACCCACGTTCAAATTGTTTTCATCTAATAATACCACAGCCGAGGAAAATGTTAACCTACACTGCGGAACATGACCCTAATTAACAGGGTTAAGAAGGTCTTGTCCCTATGGGACATGAACAAACACCGTGCGCCTGCTGAACCAGCCAGCCTGTGTGTGGGTACGACCTTCTTTGCACTCATATTCCCTGGATTTAATGCAGAATTGACGGCGTGGTATAACAACGAGTGAGCGCTAGCCGTGATCGGCAAAAACAATGGACACTGTGGGAATTGAACCCACGACCTTTCACAAGGCGCATCGCCGGTATCGACGAGGATGCGAAGCGAAAATCATACCCCTAGACCAAGCGCCCGTTGTTGGAAAGTCTAACGTTTTGTTCACCTTGAAGCTGCACGTCTCCCAGCTGGCTGTGAAGACATTTCTCTCTCTCTTCAGGGCCCCTAAGATTAGTCCTCCTTGTAAATGGATCCAACCCCCTTCCCGTTTTCTAGCTGCGGCTACTATGCCGCAACGCGTTGTAGCCGCGTCGGCAAACGTCACTTGCTATCATCATGCTTGACTTTGTGTACACACGCCCTTGTCTCTTGGATGAAACCGTGCAACTTAGGAGTATCTATTAGAAACATTTTATACAGAGGCCTAATTATACATAGCATGTGAGATTCATGCCTATTGAAACATACCACGCCGGTGTCGCCATCTTACAAGCAGTGATCCGGGTTGGTATCCGACGGATTTCCCCACCACGTTGGGAACGGGTGCGGGTTGCCACTTGCACCAAACACTGCGAACGACAGGATGAAGATGATAAGTTGGGATCCTCCGTCCAGCGCAGCCCCAATGAGGTAGTTGTACTTGTTGTAGATTCGCGGTCTTCTGCGACGGAGCCAGAACTGAGAGAAGACGCCCACTGCGATGGAAGACCAGATCCACGACGTATTACCGAAGAATGTACCGCCAGCAGATGCAATGATAATGGTTGTGTTGATTGGCCAATCCTTGATTCGAGGAACCAGTTTGATTAGACCCCAGTGCAGAATCGGGAGGGCTGCGCCGATGAGGAGCCCTAGGGGAACGACGAAATAGCGACCTGATGGGCCGTACATCTCTTTGGCAAGCGCCCACGTAATGGCTTGAGAGTTCAGGCTCTGCATAGAAGAACCGCTCCAGACGATCGTACCAATGGGGTCGAGGAGAACCTCCCGTTGGTTCGTCACAATTGTGGTCATCACAGCGTAGTTCAACGCAGCACCAAGCAAAGTGCCGTAGATCTGGGTGCAGAACATGACGCGATGCGGGACCTTGGTGTATTGACCCACCTTCAGCCAGTTGGCGAGGCTTACGGCGAGAAGGATAACTTGATGGGACCAACTTGCGAAGAAGAGGTTTGCGAGGGGTCTACCAGGGTGGAGAAAGCCAGCAAACATTTTGGAGAGTTGGTTGGTGCTGACTCCGCTTCCGAAGAGGCCGTTGAGAATGCATGAAAATGGTGCGATGATGGTTCCAAGAAGCAGTGCGACTATGTAGCCCCACCAAGGCAACGTTGTCTCGCCGATAATGTTGACAACCAAACCGGCAATGAAGGTGAGGCCGAAGAGAGCGAGGTACCACCACATTGGAGTCTCTTTATATTTCAGCATTGCCTGGTAGTGAATGTCAAGTTGGGTCTGGGTACGGGCACTCTTCCACGCCTCCTTCATATCTTTTCCATAGAAGATGATGACGTGGGTAATCAGCGCGCCAATCGCCATGCTGGCAGTGAGATAGCCCCAGACCGTACTAGACGACAGATTTGGCAGGCCAGCCTGGTCGACCTTGCCGTAGTCGATGATCCCACGGTCGTTCAGTACCGACGTCGTCGCCCATCTAGTGCCGTTATTGGCGAAGAGGGATGTAGACATAAAGGGGAATGACTTGGCACTCCAGGTGTTGCTGTAGAAGAGTGCTGGCATAACGATGTACCATATGGCATAACCGATCCATGAATTCACCTGTTGCTTAAAAGGGAGCGCAAGATACGTGCTTTGAATATACTGCCAATCCAGCGAGAAGTTGAGCAAGCCCATGCCTTCGTTCGAAGATGCTCCGCCGAAGATAGTTGTGATGACGGTGCGAGTGTTGGTCGGGGCGCCCATGGACGCGAGGCAGAAGATGGAAATGCCGCCAAACCAGGTCACCATGTAAGCTGGAAAAAGCTCCCACACGGCGGCAATTCCCATAGCAATGCCGAACTTCCTTAGGCGGTCGCGGTTGGCGATGCGGTCGAAATGCAGGTTTTGGAAGAGCACTACCTGGGGAAGAGTGCCCCAGTAGACCATTTCGCCCGGGTACACGACCAATGGGCGAAGAAGGCCGGCGAGGACGAAGCCGCAGAGGGAGATTGAGAAGGTGGCTAGTACCACAGTAGTGGCCGTGACTTCGCGGTCATAGAAGAGGCGCTCGACAGCGTAGATCTCGATTCCGGACAATCCATTGTTACCGGAAGACGCGATCAGAGATGCGACAACGTGTTCCTTGATGCCAAATGGTTGACCGGAGTTGGTAAATCGAAGGACTTTCTGGAGCAGAGGCCATTTGAATCGATCCGGCCGCGGCGTTGATAGAGCCCAGGCCTCGCCGAATATGAACACTAAGAGTTGGAGAAAAACTGCAGAAACTGCCATTTGAGTCGGCTTGAACGTATAGAGCATCGTGATCACGCTAGCGAGGGCAGTAAGTGCGGTACCGAGGACGATGGAGCGAAACGTCAAGGCAGGGTCGCCATCGTCGCGAACCGACACCACGAACTTGGACACATCAGCTCCTGTTTGATCATGTTAGAGCTAGCGACCATGAAATCTTCTTGGAGGATGAATTACCAGTGCGAATGACCGGATATCCGTTGACATATTCAACATCATCATTCACCAGCGCGTCTCCCGACTTCGCCTTTTCATCATCGCTCGTTGAAGCCTCAGACGGCGTTCCAGTGACGGCGGTTTCGAGAGCGCGCTTGTTCGAGTCGTCGATAACTTTATCGCCCGGCGACGGTTCCTTTGGGTTCGACATCTCTCAGGCACGACGACCGCAGAGCGAGAACGACAGAAAAGAGCGCCAAAGAGCGCTGAGGTTGCAGTATCAAACAGAAGAGGGTAGTGGAAGTTCTATTCGTTACTACCACGTGGTGATGTTACTGCGATGGCAACATTCGATGCGGGGATGTTTGCAGCATATTTAGAATGATTCAACTTTGTATGATCGACTCGATGTGAATGGGCATGGAGTAAGCAAAGACAAAGGCCGCACGGTCAGCGGCTCACAATCGTCCATCATGGCTTCGACAGCACTGACTCTTGAGGGCAGGGATGATGCTGGAGGTTTTAGCCAACCCCATGACGTTTATTGTTCTTGTTTCTGCCAGTGCGTTCATATCAGGAAACAATCTAGTTGCAAGCCGAAGTCGTCGGATCTCCATAGCCTCTCATGTTATGATGAAACTGAAAAGTTAAAAGCGTCCAGTGAGGCAACACCGTCAAGCTGAAACTCGTCGCCGACACGGCCGCTTGCAACGCCGAGATATCTGAGATAAAAAGGACTGTTGACAATCATTACAGAGGTAGTAATGTTCATAGTCAGGTGACCTCCGTCAGTCAACCCAAATTCAACCAACAGCCCAGATGTCGAGTTTGCTAGTCCATCTCCCCACGTGGTGACCCCCACAGAATCAGATGCACAGCTGGAGAGTAGGACGGTCCCATTCTTCGACACAAACCCCGATCGGTGGGTATCGCCGGTGAGGGAACGCGCATCGATCCAAACCATGGAGTACGGGCCGATGCGCGCGTGTCCCCAATGCCAAGATCCCACTGCTTGTGTAAATGGCACCGAACCCCAGTTCTTGTCATGATAACCAGATCCGGAGAAATTCAGAGTTGCATCTCCAAGCTTGAAGTTAGCAATTGCGGAAGCGTCCGGCTGTGGATTCGACCAGCCGACACCGGGAAGAACCTGTTGCTCGGCGCCGGACGCATTCAATCCACAAGGGTATCTCGACGGCAAAGTCTAGAGAAAGATTAGCCATGGTAGACTCGGTAGGAAGTTCAACAACCTAGACGAACCGATCGCAAAGATAAACTTCCGTAGACTCCATATTCGGGAGAGTTGAGGATGACCTTGAACGATGTTTCGTTCGAGTCCAGGCCTCGGCCGCCAAAAGAGGCATTGGCGCCTCCCCATGCCCCGTCGATCTCGTCCTTGTCTTCACTCTCGATTATGAGTGCTCCATCGGAGGCAGGAATTGTGTGGCTGAATGCGCTGCCATTGGCGAAACTGCCAGATACGATGACAGACATTGGCCCGCCCGTGTCGGAGGAAGGGAATGCCGTCGAGCTGGCCATTAAGAACACGATCGATATCGACTCGTTCGATGAGGTAGAGACTGCGTCAAAGTACCACCTGTTTTTTGACGAATTTATCAGTATGGTTTGAAGACTGGGGGAAAGGGGATGGGCTCTTGAGGCCAAGGGTTTGTTCCATACCAATCATATGTCGTTGCATTCGGGCCTGGGTTGAGTCGCGGGCCGTCGGGAGTAGTCGACGCGAAGTCCACGTGAACATCGCCAGACTGAAGTTCGTTCGGGAAGAAAGTCTGTTGGCTTGCAGCTATTCCGACAGAAATCGCGGCGATCACCGCATTAGATAGAAGATTTTTCATTTTTGTCGCTGCTGCTTGACTTCTCTCCCGATGGATCGTAGCACTGGAAGCGCGAGGGAGAGGAATGAAGATTTACGAATAGCGACTAACCGAAACAAATGCTCGTCGAAATGAGGTTGGAATGGGAATTGCCCTTTAATGACGCGTTTATATCGACGGAGCGGTGGCATCAACTACGACGCTATCGTGGTAATCGCAGCTTTGGCCATCGCAATTTAGTAAGGCTTGGACCGCTTCGTACGGACTTGCTGGCTCTCCGTTGTCCACCCCGAGGCGTTTTTCACGATCCTTCCAGATCTTGAGGAGGCTCATTGTGTAGGTGGGTGACTTCGTCCCGGTGACTAGATACGTCAGGTTCAATCTGTAAAGGCCTTGTACGGACAAAACCCACCGCCATAGGTACTTTGCACAACCAGAAGCAATATCGTCAGTCCAATCAGATAAAGATCTACATTTACCTAAGAGCCGGACCCTTTTTGGAACTGGTGGAGCACGATGTCAATCCCGAGCTTTGCAGTACACTCGGCGAAACTTAGCCCAATCTGGCAACAACTTCCCGCGATGATTTTCCCGGGGAGATAGCACGCAGTGCCGCGTAGCCATGCAAGGCTTTCTACATCGGCATTTCTTCTAAATAAGGAATCATGGTATATAATGTCATTGGCAAGAGTGCGTTGTGTCGTTATGGCTCAGGTCCTCCCATGTGGCGGTGCAAAGGAGACGGCTTTGAGCGCTATCCAAAACCGTCGACCGATGCCGAACCTCGGGTTTTCAGTCAAATGCATCACATATCGGAGCCGCGATGGTGGACTAGTCCGCAGAGTACAGAATGATGCTTCATGGGAGAGTATTTATCATGGGTCTCGACGCTGGAAAGTTGGACTGATACCATCACCATCCACCGCTAATCATCAATCCTCACATCAACAAACAGAGAAGAGACGCAGGTATGACGGCAAGCAACTTCAAAGTAATCGTCATTGGCGGAGGCCCTTCAGGACTCGTGACAGCCCATGCACTCCATCTGGCAGGCATAGACTTCATAGTCCTCGAGGGGAGGGCCGACATCGTTGAAGATCTCGGCGCTAGCCTTGTCCTTGGTCCTCCAAGCATGCGAATCATGCATCAGTTGGGTATCTTCGAAAGATTGATGGAGATTGGATGCGAAATCAATGTCACCAAGTCCTTCGACTTCTACCGTCACGAGATGAAGCATAGCACGAATATTCAGAACATGCGGAAGAAGTAAGTTTGGTCCACCTTCCAATCGCATGCCTTGGCTGATAATAATGCTTTCCAAGCCATGGTCTTGCTCCCGTGGCCTTTCATCGAGCTCAGTTGGTCGAGACTCTCTACGACAGTCTACCAGCTGAGGCGAAAGAAAAAGTCATTCTAGGCAAGAAGTTGGATGGCATTGAATCAGGGCCGAACGGGGTGACTGTCACGTGTGTTGACGGAAGCACATACGAAGGGTCCATCGTGATCGGTGCAGACGGTGTTCACAGCAAAACACGGCGATGCATGAGGCAGCTCGCCCTCCGCGCAAACCCCTCTCAGGACTGGGATCCGGAGATTCCATTCCAAGCACACTACCGATGCCTCTGGGCAAGCTTCAAGAATCCCGCAGAGCATGGCCAAAATTACGACACTCAACACAAGGACCGTAGCCTGATGTACATCACCGGTAAGGAGCGCGGCTGGATGTTCCTGTACCAAAAGCTTCCCGAGCCGACGACTCAGCGAACTTCCTTCAACCAGGCCGACATCGAAGCATTCGCAGATGGGTTCAAAGACTTTCCGGCAAACGAGACTCTCTACGCAAGAGATCTGTGGGCGAGAAGAGTGACAACCGGCATGGCGAATCTTGAGGAAGGCATCTTGACCAACTGGAGCTGGGGCCGCATCGTTCTCGTGGGAGATGCTTGCCACAAGTTCACTCCTAACGCTGGCTTGGGCCTCAATAACGGTATTCAAGACGTGGTCATGCTTTGCAACGGTCTGCGAGAGGCAGTGTGTTCGGATCCCAGTGGGAAGCCGGGTCTCTCGGCTCTCAGCAAGATCTTCAAGGGTTATCAAGAGACTCGCAAGGGAATGCTAAAGCCCGAGGCGTCGCAGTCGGCCCAACTCACCCGCATGCAGTCTTGGGCTAGTACACCCCACTATGTCATGTCCAAGTATGTGATGTCGACCGGCTGGGTAGAATATTTGATGATCAACACTTTGGCTGCAAATGGTATTCGACAAGCTCTTGTACTCGACTACGTTCCGGGCGAGGAGCCGATCAAGGGCCGTGTGAGCTGGAAGCATCCTATTCCATCACCAAAGGCGGTTTTGGAATGACAAAGGATGCGTCAGCGAAAATGTCACTCCGTTTGATGGTTGGGCTTAGTGTACTTCAGACTATTGACGCAGTTCCCAAAATATCACATCAGGCGACCAACCGAATCCATGGAAAAGACATTCTGGGGTGGGTGATCGCTGCACGTATCCTTTTCCATTAATCACTTTACCGAGCCTTGTGATGTTGGTGCAGGTTGGATACTGTAGACTATTGACGCACTTCTCGAGACATCACACCAGGCGACCAGTAGAATCCATTGAAAAGGACATTCGGTGGCGGGGGCTTATCGGGAAAGACCTGATTGCCCCGCGACTGCATGTTATTTTCCATGTGTCATCTTGGCAACTTGACTAGAATCGAGTACATGCAGTGTCTTGGGGTACGTTTCCCACTTACTCAGACATGAAAGAAAATTGGCTCTTGACTGAGGGTGTGCTGGTACATGGAAAAAGGCAATACATTGGCACTGGCACAGAATCTACGCCTAGACAGGACTGTGACAGAGTACCCACCTTACTCAAAGTGGTCAATCCTTTTGCCCCTTCTCCATCAATGATATAGACAGAGCATCGCTATTAAGGTGACCTTCCTCCCCACACCAGACAGGTTCACTCGGTTTCTTTGAAGTTCATGGACGCCATGGACGCCACAACGCAGCCGCCATTGGCGTATCGCTATGAGCCGCTGGAGCACCCAGACTCAATCCGCGTTCTAGTACTCCAAGCTGCCTCCTTATTTGACTCGGAATTGCGGTGCTCGATGATTCAATACAGCCGGCGGGAGCAGCTACAAAACACAGATACTTCTCAGCACTACTCGGCCGTTTCATACACCTGGGGCCAGCCCGACTTCTCCCTCGACCTCGCAATCGACCCTGGGAGTGCCGATACTGACAGCCATCACAGCCCTGTAGACAACACATCCACACATTCGTTCTTAAAGATTACCCCCACAGTTGACAGCATTCTCCGACACCTGAGAAAACCCCATAGGCCAGTATACTTGTGGCTTGATGCATTATGCATAGACCAGCAAGACGAGAAGGATAAGGCAACGCAAATCCCACAGATGGGTGAGATCTATCAGTGTGCTGAGCGCGTCCATGTTTGGCTAGGTGACGCCGACGCCGACGAGGTCGGCGAAATCTTTGCCAATATACGCAGGATGCCGATCGACCGCTGGGATGATTTGTCTAAGAGCCTAAGCATCCTTCTCAACAAGACCTGGTTTTCCCGCAGATGGATAGTCCAGGAGCTTATTCTTGCCCAGCAAGCCATTTTTCATTGCGGAAAGCATTCTCTCGATTTACAGCGATTTCTAAGCGCGTGGAACCTTGTATTGCGGCGGCGGAATCAATTAGAAACTCAGGCCGACGTCAACCATTCAGACACCCTTTTGACTCTTGTCCATCGCTCCATGAGCTCTAAGAAGCAAGATCAGCAGGACATCTTGGAGTTACTCTGGGGATTCCACAGATCAGAGTGCTCAGATCCAAGGGATCGCATCGCAGCACTCTATGGCCTCATTAGCACGGCAAATCACCCAATTGATCTGGAGTACGATCGGCACGACTGGAGAGATTTATACTACCGGTTGGCTAAAGGCTTGATTGAAAAGAGTCCCTCATCCGCATTTCGCGTTATGGTACACCTAGCTGCCTTTGGCCCGGCTGCTGGACGCATCGCAGATGACCCTGTTTATCCGTCTTGGGTACCAGACTGGTCCGGGACTCGACAGCCGGGATTGGCGTCTTACGACGTTTCTAAGACAAGCCGCATGGACAAGCCATGGGTCAATACGTCCTTGAAGGAACTCAAGAGTTACAGGTGGACCCTTCCTCCAGAGCTCGATCGGGATGTGACAAACAAGTTGTCAAGCAAGGAGAAGGGGAATCTGTGGCGTCAAGAAGCCGAACAAGACATCCCGTGGCGTTTGATCGATCCTGAAGATAAAAGTATCCGCGAATTCGATCACATAACCAGAATCTTTCCTCGGAATAAGGAGCTACGGGTCAGCTGGTCGCCTCTCCGCGGTGGTCTGTATGGCAAAAGCGTTCGCTTGATTCTCAAGCTTCCCCAGGAGTCAGTCGAAGACAGGAACTTGTGTAAGCTCGTTATCGAGTGTCTCAAGACCATTCAGAGTCAGTTTGAGGGCGGCAAATCTATAAGGATCGTGTCTCTGCTGGCTGCAGCCTTGACAGGCAGACTGTCACATGAACTTCTTGAGGACCTGTCACCAGAGGAGAGCTTCCAAGCTCTTTTGGGTATGGTGACGGAAGCGGTAGAGGTTGGATTTCGCAACCTTGAGTCACTGGATCAGATCCATTCGCACACCCTCAAGGGCATCGGCACTCTTCTGCAACAGTTTGCATTAGTGCAACTGGTTCCCTTGGTCTTCCCCAAGATATCACGCAACCGCATTCCACTTACCAACGAAGGAGATTTGGAGTCATCAGAAGACAAAATAAGAGAACGGCAACGCTTGAGACGCAAGGGCGCAGCTGAATTTGGGGAGTACGCGCTGGGGCCACACGACATAGCCTGCGGCGATATCGCCATTCCCTTTGACGCAGCAGGGATGGATACAGACGGCATCGAATGGAGGCGAAATACTCTGGGCAATATTCCGAGTATATACACCTACTCAGCGCTGGACAAGGATATGCCTTCGGATGCTGGGCTCGGGGCGGTCAATCTTTTCGAGGTCACATTGTGCTTGCGGCCCACCTCCCAGAAGCAAGTCTATGAGACTTCTGGATCTCATTCTACCTTTTCCAAATTCACCTCCAAACTTTCTGGCTCGAAGGATATGTATAGAGATCTTCAGGACGGCAGGGAATATGTATACCCGCCTCAACAGGTGCGAAAAGCACGTTTCATAGGACCGATGCACTGCGTCACTTCGAATGACGTGCCTCTGGTCCGAAACGAAAAACATTTAGGATGGCTCCGCGAGGAATACGTTAAAGCCCGCGAAGCAGGTTTTTGCCGTCCTGTTACAATAGATATAGTGTAGTATGCATATCTGGGAAGTTTGTTTTTGAGCGTTCATGCCTGTCTGAAGCGTTGACAAATGTATCCTATCGAGTACTTATTAACGCCAAAAGATACTCACATGGGGAGTAAGCTAGTGCATTCACTTAGGTGACTATTTCTCTCAATTTGAAAGTTCATGAAAGCCTTCTTTTGGGTACGATAAAGAACGGCTTTTTGGAACCAAACGCTGGGCGAGGCGGTTGCTCTTGCACAGCATCTACATCATTTGCCACAACCAATTTGGTCGGAAAATTTGTTTCCTACTAAGTCGTAAGATACTTGTCAACGGTGAAACGGGCAGTGGAAAGAACAGGCTACCGGGAAACTGATTGCTTCAAGATGGTCGAGAATCATCACAGTCTCAGCATCACCTTCAAACAGGTGGGTAAGATTTTGGTGGCGGCTGAGTCTCATCTCTGTGGCCACTGCCCGGCGCCTTCCAGTTTCATGGTTGGCGGCACAGGCCCGGCTCCCGCCGGCCGGCAAGTTGCGATTGGCTCGTGAGGACTTCAGCAAGTCGGAATGATTGTAATCAGTACGAGTCAACTTCACCCCAGAGCCGTTCGGCTTCGGAATTAATCAAGGTAAAGGTTCGTGTTTGCTCAACGACGAAAATTACTTCATTAGAATCTCCCGAGTCACTCACTCTGCCCATTCTACTGGACCCCGGAGACACTATCGAGCAGCTCTTGTCTGAACTTCTCACTTTGTCTGGTAGTGGATCTTTGCATTCCGATCTGACGATGTCAACCCATTGATGTAGATGCTTGCCTTTGGCTCGTGCGGCCGTTATCCATCATTCGGACCAAGGGTCTGTGAACGAGCTTTCTGGGTCGTCAGCCTCAGTAGCAGAGACATGTCTCAGTTCGAAGTCATCCACGAGATTTCTTACCGTGAACAGCTCACATGCCGGACAACAGTGCATGTACACATGCGCTTCCCCTCCTCTTTCTGTTGGCTTTCTGAATCGGCGTCCGTAGAAATGTAGTATCACCAGTGGTTGCAAAGGAAATGAGAACCAAGGCACTGAATGAAAGCCAACGATGTGGGACGCTAGTAATGAAACGACAGTCAGGACGAACGTTGAAGATTACACCAAAAGTAAGTCCGCCGTTAAGTTCTCTGGGCAGAAATTCGTAAATCTGGGGATGAGTGAAGTTTACCAAAACCCCAGAGCCATCCAGACTTTGTCTGATTTCCGGCTCTAATTAGCCGCTGTCTTAGTATGCGAAGATTGAACTCTTCCAGGGTAACATCATAAGGCCAGGCCCTGAATACCTGAGCGCCCATCAAAACACCTAATCAGGAAATTTCATGAAAGGTCTCCCAAAGGTTATCTGTATGAGCAGAAGGCTGGCAGAGAACATCTTGGCTTGATGTGGTCACGCACTGCAACCGACACAATCTCAGGAATCACCTATTGGAACCGAAACCGACCTGGAAATCTTTGACAGCTGCGCGATTGACCAGGAGGCCCCATAAGTGCAATAGTGTTTAAGACAGACTACCAATGGGAGTGTTCGTCAATCGTTCACGATCATTTCCAGGGGCATTCTTGGCTTGTCAAAAACTGCCGACACGCACCAATCACAAGCCATGATCCGGAAACGAGAAATATCCATGGTTGGGCAGTCCCAATACATGCACAACTTAATGCATAAAAGAAATGCTGATAGAGGAACAAAATCGCGATCCTGTCAAAAGTGCCTGTGCGAAGAAAAGAATTACTACTTTAGGGCTAGTCTCAGGGGCTTCTCCCGCAGATCTACAAACCGTTCGCGCCCATTAAGCTTCGTCGATACCCGTCCCGGTTGATCTCCCATGCCGGATAAGTCCTTATAAGGCGCTTAATGAAGTTTGCCGGCACTGATCCTGCATGAGTTAAGACGAGAGACTGGCTGATTCAAGCATACATCGTCTTCCATTTCTGGTAATACATGGGATGTCCGTGGGAGCCGCTGGAAGAAAGGAATCAGGCCAGCCATGTGTTCGACGTATATCAGGTGAGCCCACCCGACATTGCGACATACTCGGTGTGCTGCCAACCTGTCAAAAGAAATACAAGCGAGTGCGAAGGGGAAGGGAAAGGGCTGAAGGTTGCAAACCGGAACCCGGCAGCTTGGCCATCATCACAAACTTGACAGCCATGCCGAAATCACGAGCGTCATAGTCTTGCCGAGGCGGTGACACCGTCTGGTCCCGTTGGCACTTCTGGCAGATCGCTGGCATTTTTCTGTGCCATTTTATTGAAGATAAGCGGGCAAGGCGCGACATGCTCACTTGCGATTGGCTCATCATGAGCACAACTCTGTTTGTGTTTCGACTGAACAACGGCCGGTCCGCGCAACAATTGGTTTCAGCTTTGATACTACGACCAGTCGCGGGCAGCAATTTCTAGCTGATCATCAGCCTGTGCCCCTTGCAGAGCCTCAGTGAAGCGGGAGAATTCCCCGAAGGAAGGAAGTTTATTGGCTCCCCCGCAACGTACTAGGCATCTCGTTCGTGAGCTTATTGCACTAGTCCCCGTCGTAGAGATGCAGGCACAAAGACGACCCAGTGGCTTATACAGTTCCTGATGAACGTCAAGGGTGACCCCTCAAGCTACACATGTCATCCCGCACAACGGCAGCATTCCATAACTCATCCGAGTTATTGCCTGCTGCCATCTGCCTCATTGGGAGCAGACCGTTAGACGTCCGGAGCCGGAATGTGGACTGGCAGCCTGCTTGGGCGCTCCCGTGCCAAGCTGTCTCCTCGAGCTGTCCCAATCAGGACCACCATGCGGCCAGGGACAGCACCAAGAACCTCCATTGCGTCTCACTACCCAAAAAAGGAAACTCTAAGGAGAAAAGTAGCTACCGGCCACACACATCCTACACTCAAGCTTCAACGCCCCAGACTGTCCCGAAAAGGAAAGTAGAGGGAGAAAGCAGGCGCTGAATAGCCTTGCCTAGTTGAACCCAGATACTCATAAAATCGTGCAACAGCCACACTCCATTTCCTGGTCGAGTTTTGTAGTCGTCGTCGTTCTCCACACTATCCAAATCCACTCTACCGCTAGCGGCCCTTCGAATCTGTTATCTCTTCGATCGTAGTAACTTAATCAACAACTCTCAACCTCAACCGAATATGTACGTTTTCCAGATCCTCATCGTCGCCCTCCAGGCGTGGGCCATCACCGCTTCGCCAATTTTCCCTCGCCAACGCGATGTCATCACCGGGGCTCTCGGTATGGTCTCAGACTCTCTCTCCAAGCTCGATACGGCCGTCAAGGGCCTCTCCGCCAGCGACCCCAACTCCGCTGTCGCCGTTCTGAACGCTGCTCAAGGTGCGCAGACCGCACTCGGTTCCGCCACATCTACGATTGACGGCGCAAACAACCTGGGTCTGTTTGGTGCTCTTGGTCTTCAGCAGACTGCCACTGGCCTCGTTGACCAGGTCCAGACCACCCTCGGCGATCTCGCTCAGAAGAAGCCCGTTTTCGACCAGCTTGGAGTCACACCAGTCGTCAGGGACGCCCTTGCGCAGCAGAAGGCTAGCAGCGGACAGCTTGGCGACACTCTCCTGGCCAAGGTGCCTGCGATTGCGCGCCCGATTGCGCAGCAGAGCACCGGTCAACTTACTGAAGCCATTGACGGCGCTATCGCTGCGTTCTCTGCGTAGTTGATGGTCAGGTACGACGGCCGCGCTGGGTTTCGCGGCGGGATTACAGATTGGCAGACGTCAAGAAGTGGGTATTGTGAGGGAGGTGGAAGTGAAGTGGTGAAGTGAACGAGAAAAGAGATGCAGGGGACGGAAGGGCCTGAAGGCGCGGATTGGAAGAGGATGACAGGATGGAAGAGGCTGGAGAAGAAGATCGATGTCGTGAATCGAGGGGAGACGGGGATGGAAAATTTGTGGAGGCCATGTAATCGAATCGAACTAATTCGCATTCGCCCTCGAGTCCCTCGTGAACGAGACAGCATCATGCAGACAGCATTTATGAGTACTACGGCCACCGAAAACAGACGGTAATTATATTTTCTACCAACCAAGTCTTCGCAATTCAGTGTAAAGTCGTGATATGAACAAGCTGATATTTGTGTCTCAACTATGTGAATTCCTCCTGTTGCCAGATGTCGCGTAGAGACCTACAGGCTATACTTGAAAGACAGCGCTTCGTTCGAGAATTTGTGGCATCTCCAGTACTATTCTCATAATATTCCTCAGGGTTGATGTCTGGTACCTTCGCGCGACTTGTTATGGGCATGTCGAAGTGAGTCGCAGAGTCCCCGCAGTCAGCCGAAGCTCCTAATCATCACGCCCCGTCCAACGGCAACTCACGATACTCTAACGACGTCTCATTCTCACCGTCACTGAAGCCTCTGCCAACTATCGTGAGCCCGACAATCTCGCAACAAGCCGTTCGAGTCAGCCTTTTCGAAAGCCTCTCACAGACTTTCTCACCGGGCGCACCCCCGGCGCGAGCCATGAACCAAGCGCAAAGCTTACCAACCAGAGTTGCTTTAGAGGCAAAAAGCGTAAAGCCCAGCTGCAACGATGCTGAGACTCCAGCCAACGAGATCGCCCTGGTTTCTAGGGACCGGGCCGTTACGAAACAGCAGGCATGTCCCTGACCAACGTCAGCCCAACGGCCGATGTAGGGCAGATTTTAGCATCGGTTATCTTTGCCTTTGCAGGTGTGCGGCCCTGTTTGGGTCGGGCTATCAGGGGTCAACCCTCCTGATCCCGGCGATACGTCGCATGTTTATGGAGTAAAGGTTTCTATACTGGTCACTGTCAGGGTATTCTTGCCGTCATTGTCGGCTTGGCGTTGCGGCTTATGAGACTTCACTCGACCTATCACCTGTTGAGTGCCGGATGATGTCTTGGCGATGTCTTTGACCCCGTGTGGGACGTGCTGCTTGGCAACGGTTTTCCCACAAGCTGAGCTTGACGGGGGCAGAAAGCTTTTTCGTCATGACACCCGTCAAAATCTAGCACTACAATGCTCTGCTCACTAAACAGAGTTGGCGGCTAGAAGAGGGGTTCTCTGTCTCTCCGCACTTACACACGTGTGTCCGGAATGCGGTAGTAATTGATGTGGTGTGGTTCTCTACTAATGCCAAAGCCTTTTTACCTTGCCATAAGCTCAACCTTCAACGGCTTACGGAACTCTCAAGTCGGAACCATTCCGACATCCAGCCCCGCCGCACTTGGCCGTTGCGAGCATAAATTCCCCGCTTCACTAAGCGCCAGCCGGGGAATTAAAGATGGTTTGTCTATTGGATAGCTCTCAGGCCATTGAACTATCCTCCTGTCAGGCAGGCTTTTAGAGATCCCGCCTAACCCGTTCTAGAAACTTGACAGAAACTCAGAAACTTTGAAGCTAATGCAACGTGAAATGATCCCACTTCACCCACCTCGTCAGATGTGCCGTCCTTGCAGCCGTTCCATCTGCCCGGGTTTTTGACAAGTGATTTCTCCAGCAGCAACTTGGTTTTGAGGCTGTGCAACCAACCAAGTGTCAACCGGTGGATTTCATGCGCGGATGTGGCCCCGACGCAATGGGTCGGTGTCAAAGCGAGTGTCATTGATGTCAAAGAGTCTGACAGGCATAACAGCACACTGACATCCAGCTCACGGACAATGCAATGTGCACGCTTTGACAGGATGCTGTCGAAATCGAAGAATTTATGGCGTTTGGAAGTTGAGAATGGTATAGGTAAGATGACATGAAAGTATCCTGTCTATTCAAGATCTTCTGTAACAGGGGGACGCAGGATTTCGCGCTGTCATCTGGCGCTGTGAAGTCGTCCGATCATCGTCCAAGGGCTCTAGGCCGGAATTCTAAGTCCAAAGACTATGCCACGTCGAGGCCGCGAGTCTACTGTCTAATAGATTGCTCTTGATACAGTAAAGATGTATGAACACATGTATTAATGAAAGTGCATCAGTTGACATCCATACTGCTTAGGCGCAGACGATGTTGTCAGTAGCTTTGTCAGAGAACTCGATTTTCATGATGAAGGAATGACTTCTTCTTTCCTAGATCCATAATAATGTCAAGTGCTTGCTTCCTCTTCGTGAAGAGCTCATAGTGGTTCGCAGTGTCATCGTCGGAAACAGCCAGTCAACAAGGTGCGCCTCCAGGCCGCAAACTGCGAAGAAGAAAAGCTAAAAGGGAGGAAAGATTCGTATGTCCGTTGGCCTGTGTCTGATCACTCATTCCAGACCTTCATTTTGAATACATCCTCTTTTTCCCGTGCTAGAGCGACTATTTTAAACGCAGTTGCACACCTCGTTCTGCTCTGCTAGTGTTTCCTTCGTTAATATCTTCATTGCTGTCGTCGTTAGCATCAATACTATCCATAGTCGTTGTAGTCATTGCCGTCGTCGCCATCACTATCTTGGACAAGAACGCCGCGCAGACACAAGCAGATTGGGTGGTCTCTCCATTTATAACTGAGTTCTTGACTGTTTTGGAGATCCTAACGAGATGATTCGTAAATAGAAAATCGCCTCAGGTTCTATTGGAACGTTTCACTTCCTATGGTGCTTGCAATGGAGAGGTACCTGTGAATGTGTGTTGATACCGCCAGAAGAGCAGGGTACGAACTGGGACAGTTTGAGTAAATCAACAAAGCTCGCAGGTCTAAATGAAACTACAAACAATCGAGATCTATGGCATCATACAAACTTTTACATTTAGACGATTTTTCTAATAGGTCCGCGACAAGCTCCCTTGTGTGACACGAATTTGGTTGCTCACGGAAGGAACGTTCCTAAGCCACCACCTGCTCTGAATCTGAAAGGAAGGAACGGCTCGAAATTTCAACATCTCAGCTTCCTTCCTCTCTGCTCGTAACTTCTCGACAACAACAACTTCCCCACTCGCACCCCGTCAATACCATCAATCTTCACCACGAACCCAACACCGACCACGACCTACTATGACGAGACGAGGATTCCTAGGCGTACGATGAATACACGTTCGATGACGGCTAGCGCCAACAACGGCGCCAACAACAACACCAACGGCGCGACGAAGCAGAGGCGGAGGGCGAAGAGGCCGAAGAGGACGAAGAGGGAGGATCCAGCCACCAAGCGCTACAGGCTGAAGAGCTTGGATCTTCAGCAGAAGATCAGGCTTGCCCTGGAGGCCAGGCGTATCGCGTCTTTAACCAATCCTCAAATTCCAAGGGAGTTCCACCCTTCCTTCCGAGGCAGTGGAGGTATCCCAGCTCCTGCTGTGTTCGTTGGTCTAGAGCTTATGGGATGGCGCCGATGTCATAACGAACGATGGAAGCATATGACACCCAAGGAACACGTTCGCCTGCAACAGCAAGTGCTTAACCAGATCGACGCCCGCCCAGCTGAGTTTGACGCATCTACTGGCAAACGAATCCCCTCCGCTCGTTCGATGCTTGGCAAAGGTGGCATACCTCCACCTGAAGGGCTGAATCTCGAAGAAAGATCTGCTTGGCACAAAGCACATAACGCCCTCTGGGAGACGTTGAGCGAACAAGAGCGTTGTGAGATGAAGCAGCAGCAAACTTCCAACGGTCACTTTCCCAGAAAAGACGCGCCCAAAAACAACAGGGAGGAGGATATCGCAAGGGAGCAGGAGACACCCAATGCTGCGGCAGCCCAGGAGGGCATCGACTCAGTCCGCACGTCGAACAAGCGAGCTCGATCCCCTGAAGGTTCTGAAGCCTCGTCAGACTCTTTCTACTACGATGCCGAGGAGTTCATCACCGGCAAGGAGTCCGCCACGATGCCCCCGAGCCGGAAACGAGTGCGGTTCAACGGCCCAGAGCCAACGATGGCGACCGAAGAACAGCTTGCGCCGCGACGTGATAGTCGAGAGGCCACCGCGGTCGACGGCCCAGAGTTAGGAGTGGCGGCCGAGGAATCCCTCACATCTAGCCTGGAGGTCCTAGAGCTAGCCGAGGAGTCCCTCGCGCCGCGCGTCTTGGTGACTCCGAACCCGAACGTCAACCAGCCTTTCATACGCGTCGTCACCGTCGACTCAGAGGCCGAGTTCACGCAGAAGATGAATGATGGCGACGATACACCGGTCAGCTACTTCGACTTTGGGCCCGATTTCCAGCTTTCGGAGTACGTGTCTCTGCCTACCTTTGCCCTCATCCCCCATCCCTATCTATGCCCTCGCCCCCATCCCTATCTTTTGCCGTCGTCCTCCATGCTTTCTTTTGCCGTCGTCCTCCATCCCTACCTCTGTCCTCGTCCCCCGTCACTGCCTCTGCCCCCGTTCCCCTCTCTATACCTTCCCATAAAGTATTCAACTAATGACATACTAGTCTCCACATCCACGAGATCCTCCTCCGCCGTCCCTCGTTCTTCCAGAGCGTCGTCCAAATAACCGCCGGCTCGCCTGAAATCCGCCTCCCTCTAACCGACATAGGCCTCGTGCGCCTCGTCAGCGCCTGTCCCATCCTCGAGAACCTCAGCATCCACGGCGCCATCCACCTCTCCGACCGCAGCGTCGCGGCAGTGATCTCCAAGTGCAAGTACATCCGCCACCTCGCCCTCTGCGGTGCCGACTTTGAACCGAACAACGTGTACGGGGGTGCGTTGCACCAGCTAGTTGGGCTCCCGGTCGCGACCAACCTGGACAAGATCGTGCTGAAGAACACGAAGGTATATGATGCGATGGTCAAGAGGCTTCGGGATGAAAGACCTGGGTTGAAAATTAGTCATTCTGGCTAAGCAGAAGGTGTCGAGATTCTGAGGGCTGTATGGCTTACTTGCTCATTGCTATCGTGTCAGTATAATTAGCTAGTTGCTTCAAAGAGACGTGAATAACATGGTGAGTCATCACTAAAGCTGACCACCAAACGTATCGAACAAGATTAAATCGGCGTTTATTCGAGACCTCTGCTCTATGGGCTGCATATCTATCCCGCCACGTCCCTTGCGCCGCGTTATGCATTCCGTCTATCCGTACTGTACACTTTACATTACACATTTGGTGAAAGGAGATCGTACTTGACGCATCGCTCGACCTGTGCTTCGTCAGTCTGGTTACCTCATCAGTCGTGTAGGGGGTGTTGCTCACATCTTCGATGCTAGCCTGCAAGAACCGTCGCGTCTCCAGGCCCATCCACACCACCAGCATGCTAAAGTCGCCATGCTTCGCCATCTCCGTGCCGCTCTGCGCGCTCAGCTGCCGGAGGATGGGCAGAGAGCTGCTGAGAAGGTCCATGTCGGGGTTTAAGCTGCGTCCGATACCTTCCAAGAGGAGAATGCTAATGACGACATTGACGAAATCACCCTCCAGCCGCACGTGGTGCCCGCGGACCATGCCGAGGACCTCCTGCAGGATATCGCCGATCTTGATGTTGCCGAGGGCGAGGGTGCGGCTCTTGACGCCGAGGACGAGGTGCTGCATCTTGAGCGCGAAGATCTCCTTGTCGAGCACGGCGTCGGGCTGGCGGCAGCGCTCGCACATGAGGTTGCCGGCCTTGTAGCCGTCGAACTCGGCGACGGCGCGGAAGAGGTCGAGGAAGTTGCGGCGGTTCGTCTCGTTGAGTTCGGTGACGAGACCCGTGTCGATGAAGATGAGCTGCGGGCGGAAGCCCTCGCGGTCGATCTTGGCGAGCTCGGCGTCCCAGGCGGCGGGGTCTGCGCGGTGGCGGTAGGGACGCAGGCGCGCGAGGACCTGCTCGGTGACGTCGTTCTGCTCCTGCGGGTGGTGGTGCGTTGTTGACCGGCGGAATTTGAGGTCGGGCTCGTCGGATTGGTAGAAGCGCACCATGATGTTGCCCGGGTGCAGGTCGGCGTGGACGAAGTTGTCGATGAGGAGCATGCGGAGGAAGGCGTCGAGGCCCTCGGAGGCGATGTCGTGCTGGAAGACGCCGCCGCCGTTCTCCATGAAGTCGGCGAGCGGGATGCCCTGGGCGAATTCCTCGACGAGGACGTTGCGGGTGGTGAACTCGGTGTAGGGGTAGGGGAACCAGGCGGTGCTGCGGTCGGTGAAGTTCTTGCGGAACTTTGCGAGGTTGGCGGCCTCGATGCGCAGGTCGAGCTGGAGCTTCATCATCTCGCCGAACTGGGCGACCTCGTCGGGCAGGGAGAGCCACTCGATGGTGGGGATGGCGTTGAGGGCGGAGGCGAAGAAGTGCATGATGCGCAGGTCGCGGCGGACGATGCGCTCGACGCGCGGGTGGAGGACCTTGACGGCGACGTAGGTCGAGGGAACGCGTTTGGGCGTGCTCTTGAGGGCGGCGTCCACGTTCTTGGCGACCTTTTGACGGAGGGGTTTTGGCTCGTTGGGGAGGTCGGCGTTGGGGGCGGCGAGGTCGGCCTTGAGCTTGGCCTTGTATACCTGCGCGATGGCGCCGACACCGAGGGGCTCCTCGTCGAATTCCTCGAAAATGTCTGCAAAGTCACGGCCGTCGAAGGCGGCGGAGACAATGAGCTTAGTTTGACGGATGGAGTGCGCCGGGGCGTTGGAGTGGAGTTTGGACATGATTTCGCACATTTCGTTCGGGAAGATGTCGGATCGTGATGCCGCCCATTGACCGAGCTGCGCTACGTCAGGAGTTGCGTATGAGATCAGAAGACGAAAAGCTCACCTTGATGAAGGCCGGGCCAGCCCATTCCATCGATTGCACCAGGAAGCCGTACCACCACAGTGTTCCACTCCGCTCATTGTCCCGGTCAGGTTGCCGTCTCCCGATCCATATTGCTGGCACGGCAAGGAGCACAGGGACAAAGATGGCGGCGAGATGGAGAAACCGTACGCCGGTACATATGGGCTCCCAGATGTAGACATCCACCACAAGTTTCAGCGTGTGCCAGACCCTCGATACCCCGTGGTCGTCATCGGCGACCGTCTTCTTGATCTCGGAGCGGCTGGCCGCCAGCATGCGCTTCTCCCCCGTCTGATCGGTGCCCTCGTTATCCTTCTGCGACAGCTCGAAGAAGGCCGCCGTGCCCAGAGCACTCACGCCCGCACCACCCGCGCGCAGCGTGTACCGCGTGTACTGCTTATTCCGCCATGGTATGCGTCGCGCCTCGGGGGTGCGAAAGGACCCTCGGAAGGTGGAGTAAAGCCGCGCGCTGCTGCTGTTGCTGCTTGGTGCTCGGAAGCCCGGACGTGGACAGAACCGGCCGAGGACGAAGGCCAGTCTCATCTCGAGGGAGGGATGGGGTTGGAAGAGCGGGAGTTTGGTGTCATTCTCAGCGATTGGAGCGGTGGTTGCGAACCGGAGCTATTCGGGGGCGGTCTCACGATGACGGAGAGATGGAAGCTCGTCGCGCGGGATCGCGGGGAGCAGGGGACCGGGAATGGACGCTTTGGGATGGTGGTGACGTAGGGATTTCGCGGGTGGGAATTCTGCGCCCTGCGAAGATCGGGGGAATGTCGGGGAAACATGTGGCTGCCAATCGATGACACTCCATCCTCCTTTTTTTTTTTTTTTTTTTTTTTTTTGGGGGCACGCCGTTTCCGCCCGGGCGGGTGCGCCCGGCGGCGGGGGGCACCCGAGGGGGCGGAACGGGGGAGGGGGGCGCGGGGAATTTTTGGGCAA